>JAXIVJ010005106.1:67500-76743 GCA_036785665.1 Chirona hameri | reverse complement strand
ATATATATATATATATATATATATATATATATATATATATATAGCCGTGTTCACGAAGGATTTTGCGTTTGGGGCGATTGGGGCGTTTGGGGTAAATGGGCCTATAGCTCGTAAGAACACGGCTTTTCCAGGTGATTTTTGGTATCAATCGTAACTCTATGAATTAATGCATTTTTCTGGAAATTCCATTTTAATGATAACACCATAGTTTACTTAAAATTAACAATTTCATCTTAAACTAGCTGTGGTGTTGCCAGACGGCTGGGGTGTTTGTGCGACGCCATCTTGCTCGAATCCCGGAAATGGTCATATTTTGCAACGACATGGTTTTTAGGAATAATAGCTTATTTCAATGAAAACTAGATGAATTAGTCCATTCATATTTTCAGTCATATTCCTTTTGAAAGCAAGGATTAGTCATAATTAACGATTTCGTTTTGATCATTTGATGTAAGATGACGGGAATGCTGGCTCCGGCTCTGCGCTGGCTCTGCGCAGGCGCCGCCGCCCGGTCACCATGGCGACGGGACGGCCGGTCGCCTGACGTCACGTTGCACACGTGGCTCCGGCGCCGACCGGCTGGTCACCATGGCGACCAGCCGGCCGGTCGCCTGACCTCACGTTGCGCATGCGCAGAGTCGTGGTCTGCGCCAGCAATGGCGTCCGTTCGATCTAGAGCAGCCATTTTTGAGTTTTCAGTACCAGTGGCTGCAGAAAGCCCGCATGTTTCATGGGTTTATAAGTGCCTTTGCTAAGGTCTTTTCAGCTTTTTGTGAAATGTATTAATTCATCAATTAATCAAATACATTTTTGTTATGTGATTCGAAATGAGTCAGGATTGTTCCGGGTTTCGGAAACCAACGAAGTTACCGCTCTAAATTGGACGATCTCAGCTGGACGGAGCGACGTTGAATTAAGGTCTGTCTATGCTTTTGACATTTAATGCGTTTTTCATCATAATGTTAAACGCCCCAATCGCCCCAATCGCCCCAAACACAAAATCCTTCGTGAAAACGGCTAATAGCTCTCCGCATGGGGGCACACCATATGCATTACATCCACCCACGCCTTGGCTGTTTCGGCTATAATTCAGCGTGGCAGAGTTGAAAAGCCTGTTCATGCCCGCTGAAATATAGTTATGTCTTTCGGAAGCACCACGCAGCGACGTACAATACTTTCCATTTGCCATCAATTTCGTCATCTAAGTATATTTTCAAGCAAGCTATGTTTACAATATTCGCTTTTTTAGCCGGATCAGGCACCCGCAAACCTGCCTTTGCCCACTTATTTTTCAATACCGAAAGTTTTACCTTTTGTCTCTCTTGCATTGTATAAATTTGAGAACAACTGCCTCGATTTCTTAACCCTATTTGTAACAGGCTCCTGGCTACCCCTATTTGTAACGGGGGGGGGGGCAGATTCCGCCCCCCGGAGATCTCGAAATCTAACCATCCGATTTTCACAAATGAAACGGCATTTGGTTCCCCTCAACACGATCTACAATAAAAAAATCAAAAAAATCGAAATTTTTGATAGAGGGCAACAAGGGGAATAACTACACATTTTAGTGGTATATGTGATCCAACACAGCTGTCACGTTTTTCAACTAATTTTAACACAACCAATGGGAATCGATAGAGATTGAATTGGAGATTGATGGATGACGATCAATTTTGAAAATTAAAAAATCAGAGGCATGTGCAGGTCACTCAATATAGGGGTGAAGTAAATGCGGAATATAACTATTTTTTATGTTTTTTTTTTTGATAAATGAAATGATATGTTATTGTGACACTATACAACAAAAACAGTTATAAATTATATTTTGTGCCATAGGCGGTACCAGGTTAGTGAAAAAGGGAGGTCAAATAGGAAAAATATTAACCGCAGGATGTTGCTACCCAGCACTATAAATAAGTTACTGATCGCAGATAGTTCCTTTTTGCATATTGTACTTCATCAAAGGCGCATCCAGGATCCAAACTGGGGAGGCGCAAGACCTTTTTATAAGTATATTATCCGCTATTATGATACTAACTAGTCAACAGTGACTATTTCACTTGCAACTTCAATTCACATTGCTTACCCCCTTTTTACCCTACCCGGACTCGCCTATTATCTCATAATCGTTCGGAGAGTACCCTGTGGTGCGTGTTTAATCCGAAAACTGCTAGTTAATCGTCTATTGCGCCGTAATCGCTGGCACATCGTCATCACCATGCCAGTCACCCCTTTGCATGTGCCTGAACACGCCCCTGCAACTCTATATGTAATAAATAATGAAAATAATGGAAGGAGAAGCTATCTTTTACATCTTGATAGCTATATATGCTCCTTACATCGCTCTATTGGCTTCCTGCCAAGCATTTAATTTTTCCTGGAACCGTCTTCTCAAGCCTCTGAAACCGCCTCTGCCATGCAATTTTTATGATATTTCATTAACATCAACTAATTTGCACTTGTTGCAATCACCGTAAACCGATGTAACTCCTTTACACTTGAGGCAGTTAAGAAGAAAACCGTGAAGATCGCATTTCCGTATTATCGCCAAATGTCGCCGCCGAACCCTCCCAAAACCTGCCTTGGAACTGCCTCTGTTCAGGTTAAAAACTCAATTTTTAACTCCAAATGCGGAATTAAATTCTAGGAAAAGTCCCAAAATATAATGGGCCTACTCCCAGCGGTTCTGGAGATATCTGCGAAAAACATGAGGGGGGGGGGGGGGATGAGGGGGCGGAATCCGCCCCCTGTTACAAATAGGGTTTCAGGAATGTTTCACCTTCCTGAAAGTTGTCAAATATACGCTGGTTGTAGTCGAAATATGAAGTAAGTGCTGCTGGAAACGATGGTGACATTTTTTCTCTCGAAAATTAACTTTACTTTATACAAATTAAGGTTTTAAATTTGGGATGATGACGTCATTATTGAGCTATTGACCGCCGCTGACTGGCTGACAAAGTGGCTGTCAGCCAATGAGCAGCGGCACTAGCCTAGACCCCATTTTGTAAATGGGAAATGAAATTGCTTAAAAACGTCAAAGTTTTGGGAAAAATGACCTTAGTATTTTCGACATTTCAATAACGGCCAAAGATAATGGCTATCTCAGTTCAAAACCAATACAAAGGTGAAACATTCCCTTAACACGCGCCCTGGAGGGGTGTTAAATCCGCCCACCCCTAAGATTTTTAAAAAAAATAGCGCAAAAATAGCGGCGCGTAGTGCCGCCATTTGTTGCATACCTGTTCAAACATCAGCTACCCACATATTTGGTAAAATTCTTGACCTCGGGTCATCTCAGGTCAGGTCACCAGACCAGGTCACGTGATGCCCCCCACCTCCAAAATGTTTGCGGTCGTACCGCAGCCACAGTTTTAGGCCGATCGGTTTCAAATTTGCAGGATTTCATAAGATCATAGATACCTACAATTTGTTTATCTCAGATTTCTGATATCGGTGACCTAAGGTCGGGTCAATTTCGTGACCACCAACACTGTTTTGTCAATAACTATCGATATAATGCAGATATAGAAGTAAAAATTGTACGAATGTGTTTGTCTCGTCAAGACACGTCTCTCAATATGCAACATGACCTACCTGGGTCACCACTTGACCCTGACCTAAGGTTAAATTTCTCAGTTGACCTTACCTGGTCAACATGAATATGATTCGAAGTGCCTTGACAAGACAAACACGATTGCTTTATCTTTATTAGGTAAAAGGTTATTTGCGAAAAACAGTTTCGCCAAACAAATAGCCTTCTTGGCCTTTGATGGCATCTAGAGCCTAAACTATTGGCCTGAGTAAAAATATGAGAACAAGAAATGCGATTGCATTTTTCAAGAGCTTTCGATTTTTGTCTTCCCTCGTTTGTTCCTAGCTATCACAGTTCCCGAAATATTTGTGGGTGTTCGAAGCGAAGTCCTAAAACTGGAAAATCTGACCTTTGATGACCTCTAGTGACCTTAATATTGACATGAACAAAACAAGATGATATACTTCCGATAGATCTTGTCTCGAGCTGTCTAACGCCGTTTTCTGCTTGTCGCTACGTTGCGTGGTTTTGAAGATGATAGGGGGGGGGGGGCGAAATCCGCCCCCCCTCCCTCCTGGGCGTGTAATTATCAGAGGCCCTCCAGGGCGCGTGTTAAACTGCTCTTGTGACACTGACGGCGCCGCCATAGGGACAGGGTGGCAGACTGCCACCCATGCCACCCCTGTCATGAAACTGGGTTGGCATTGCCACCCCTGAAATCTGGGCCGCCACCAATGCTGCTGTGAAGTCAACATTTTGGATTTCTGCCGCTAGTGGCAGGCTGGGCACTAGGCAGTGGGCAGGGCAAAATGTGTAATTGGGTAATTATACCCCCCCTCTTCGCTCAATGACTTTTCGCTGAGACCTCCCGCCGCTCAACAACTTTTCGCTTACGGCGTCCTCATGTGTGGGGGTGTGGCGCTTGGCCTCACTTGGTTGCCCTCGTGGTTGCTTGGCCTCACTTGACGCATTTTTCAACACGCTACTGCTTCTGACTACCTTTGCAGAACGAAATGTTTTCCCCTCCAAACTCGAAACCTAGGTCCGCTACTGGCTGCGCAACATAAGGCGGCTTTTGACAGCCGTAGCAGAAATCCGTGGTGCCGCCACTGTCTTGTGATGGCTTGGCCCATGCGTGCATCAGAAACACCAGTTGCGCCATTTACTTATTTGATTATATTTACTCTTCGAATACACAAAATCATCCAATATATCTTACATTTCGTCTATGAAATCCACTTGGTTACTTCCCATCCCTTGTCTTTCTAGACAAAACGTTATTTCCTGGCGCCGGTGGCATCATGCCTCTGTCGGAGTGCAGCACTCACAGAAGTCAGGCCACGAGACGGCCGGACGAAAGGCAGATAAGGTCGGAGTGCAGCACTCACAGAAGTTAGGCCACGAGACGGCCGGACCAAAGGCAGATAAGGGGCAGGCTGACGCCGCCGCCGGCAGGAAGGCTGTATCGTCAGGGTCTCTGCAAACTGGACTCATTCAGTTCGCACTTAACCACGTGGCACTGCGAGTTTGTAATAACACCGATGCTAGCGCTGAGGTCCGCAGGCCACGGAGCGCCACACTTCCGTGCGTGCACGGCTCGGCCGCCGGCCCGCCGCGCTGACCGCGGCTATAGAGACCGGTCAGCCCACCACACCCCCGTGCGTGCACGGCTCGGCCGCTTTACTGACCGCGGCTATAGGTGACCGGTCAGCCTGACCCTCTCCGGCGCCGCGGGCGTGCCCCTACCCGGCCGGCTAAATCACAGCGATCTAGGGCCTGTTCCCGTGGCGCCTCTAACCTCCTCTAACCTCCTCCAAGTTTCTCCAACTTGCAACTTTCTGTGTAATAGGATACGACAGTTGCAAGTTGGAGCAACTTGGAGAGGTTAGAGGCGCCACGGGAACAGGCCCCTATTGAACGGAGCTGTATCCTGAACGATGATGCGCAAGTTCAGCCTGTCAGAAAGCTAAAGGCCATCAGTTTATATATGCGTTAAATTCAGCTCCGAGATTAGGCCAGGCTTGAAATATGGTAGCTTTGCGCCATGAATTTCACATGTCCATTCTGATTAAATCTCTTGCATAATTCATTTGAACCAGGTTGACACCAATCTGATACCAGCAATTCTTTCGAGCACCACACGTAGCATGGACGAGTGTTTCGAATTTGAATTGCCCACCTGACGAAGACAAAGTGGCTACTGGCTATACACGTCATCGTATTAACGACATGCTTTACTTGTTTCAGGTAGTAGCGTTTACGACCTAACCCTCGCCCGTGGAGCGTCCGATCAGTGCGTGACCGTGCAGAGGGGGTACGACCCCCCTTGCGTGTCGACCCTAATTGGGCTAGAGCTTCGATTCAAACGAGCGTGTTCCTTGTCACGAGAGGAAGCCATTGATACCCGATTTTAAGGTCCTAGGTCATTAGATGACCTCTGAGGTCATGTCAATGACCCAAAATTCAACCAAATTGTAAATGCGTATAAATTGAATTTAATCGAGCTAGAATCGCGAATGAGCATATCATTATGCTAAATGGGTGCCAAATTTGAAATCAGAGTCACAACATGTCCTAGAAACTGCCAAATTCCAAAAAGGTCAGGTCATGTCAGGTCATTTGAGGTCAGTGACCTCGGTCGACCTATTGGGCGATTGACCCCAGTGGAACATATAATTATGCAAATGGATCCCATATTTGAAATCAGCGTCACAAAATGTCCTAGAAACTGCCAGAAGCCAAAAAAGTAATATGAGGTTATCGGAGATCAGTGACCTTGGTTGACCTCTGAAAATGTCAATCGAGGTCACAATCTTAGTGGAAACCACAACTGTCACCTCGAAACACCTGTGCATATACTCCTGAACAACAAACACTATGAAACTGCACAAGATACAATGATCAATACTACGGGACGCCAGTTGCGCTTGACATGACCTTGAAAACTGGTCCAAAGGTCACGGGTCATGTTACCTACAACTTACACATTTTCAGGATATGTGTCAAATTGTACACAAGTAGGGTACTGAAAGTTCAATCGCAATCGGTTGATATTTACGGGAGTTATTCCCGAAAACCGAAGGGGTAGCATCAATTCCCCTGTACTGGCGAGGGTTAACCCTCGTCCGTGCAGCGTCCGATCAGAGCGTGACCGTGCAGGCGGGGGGGGGGGGGGGGGGGGGGGGGGGGGGGTACGACCCCCTCAGCGTTTCGCCCCTAATTGGGCTAAAGCTTCGATTAAAAACGAGCGTGTTGCTTGTCACGAGAGGAAGCCATTGATATCCAATTTTAAGGTTATAGGTCATTAGGTGACCTCTGAGGTCATTCCAATGACCCAAAATTCAACCAAATTGTAAATGGTTATAAATTGAATTTAATCGAGCTAGAATCGCGAATGAGCATATAATTATGCTAAATTGGTGCCAAATTTGAAATCAGCGTCACAAAAAGTCTAGAAACTGCCAAATTCCAAAAAGGTCATGTCAGGTCATGTCAGGTCATTTGAGGTCAGCTACCTCAGTTGACCTGTGGGGCTCATGACCCCAATGAAACATATAATTATGTAAAATGGATCCCATATTTGAAATCAGCGTCACAAAATGCCCTAGAAACTGCCAGAAGCCAAAAAAGTAATATGAGGACATCGGAGGTCAGTGACCTCGGTTGACCAATATTTTTGATTTGTTCAAACCAGACTTAAAAGGTCAATCGAGGTCACAATCTCAATGGAAACCACAACTGTCACCTGGAAACACCTGTGCATATGCTCCTGAACAACAAACACTATGCAACTACACAAGATACAATGATCAATACTACGGGACGCCATTTGCGCCTGACATGACCTTGAAAAACAGATCAAAGGTCACGGGTCATGTTACCTACAACTTAAAAATGTCAGAATATGTGTCAAATTGTTCACAAGTAGGGTACTGAACGTTTCATCGCAATCGGTTGATATTTACGCGAGTTATTCCCGAAAAACCGAGGGAGGGGGGGGGGGGCATCCACCCCCCTGCACTGGCGAGGGTTAATGCTTGCTGACGGAATTCAAATATCTGAGAAACATCAGAGTTATATAAATGGCATGTGCTCTATACGGATGGATTTTGCTGCGTTAGCTGTGCCTAAAAATACTTGACGGGACAGTCCTCCGTACGAGAAAACGATATGTGACAATAATGTACGTGAAAGGTGCTTTTAAGGCGGCCGCACACTAGGCCATTCGGCGCGCGATATACTGCGACATTCCGCCTCGGAAAATCGCGTCGATACCGCTGAATATCGTCCTTGTTCCGGCGGATTCGGCGCTGTCTGCTCGCGAGATTCCGCCCCGCCGACCTACAGCATGTCGCAACCTGTGCCTACAGCCTGTCACAAGGTAAATTAATGAAGGCCATTTTTTGACGAAGATGTAAGTTTAGAACCACAAAACTTTTACATAATAAATTTAACAGCGGCAAGAGCATGCTGTGCAAAATGTGCACCTGTGTCTTGCATAGATTCGCCACTGTTAGCATGATCTTTTTTCCGCCGGTCCGCAGATGGCCGGCCGACGACATTCGTCCGCGATTTCTGACGTTTCGGCTGACGCGAAGGCGGAAAGTCGCTAAAGATGCGCGGAAAGTCGTAGCGATATCACGACCTCCGCGCGCCGAATGGCCTAGTGTGCGGCCGCCTTTAAGCCCAGTTGTGCTTGCAGTTAAAATCTTTATGTTTATTTTATTTAAGCATGTCACTCAACCTCCTTCGATGATCTTGCCAAAGAAAAGGGAGGTACCGTTTTTTTTTCTTCTCGCACATATAAGTGCAAAGGTGTAAATGCACCTTTATACAAATGTACCGATACAAGGTAACAACAAGGTATAGAGGGACAGAATCAAACCAGACTTAACAGCTTCCTGATACTGAAATAAGAAATGTTGAAAATGATAAAAGGCGGGAATAATAGAAGCCAGGCTCAAAGGACAGAAAATATAAACATCAAATTAGTTGTAGGTATTGTTTAAAATAATAGGTTGATGTGATAAATATACCCAATTCTAACACTTGCATTATAAAACAATGCTCGTTAGCGAAACAACAGCCGCTGTAGTGGCTTTCTTCTAGTGTTCCCCTTGTTCTAAAAACCTGTCTGACCGAACTGGACCGGCGGCGTGTGTTTGTCGGCTGAAAGGTGACCTCGCATAGCTACAAACCTGTCCCTACGTGACGTGTTTTGTAAGTACAACATTCGTCCTCACGGACCCCTGTCAATTGCCCAGCCCTATGATTTGTTTCTATACCAACACCATTAGTAGATCAACAGAGAGCAAGTATGCCACTACACAAAACCGATCATCAATGAAGAAGTCTCGGTCACGAGTCCGTATTTAACAAATGAAGTTCATGATAGCGTGTGCGTCGAGTACTTTTAATATCGAGTCAGACGCGAGCATCACGTGTCGATCAATGTCACCGGACCTCTTAGCATGAGTGTTTTCCGCAGCAGCTTTGGGCGCCACACGAGCTGCATGTTGCCTCTGAGATCAGATCGATTCCCATCTCCGGGATCCGAACCAGATTCGCTGAACTGGGAGTCGAGAGGGCAGGGTGTCGGCCACTGGCGCCGACCAGGCACCGCTGCTGACCTCTAGGCAGTCTGTGGGCAGGGATGCCGCATATTGGCATATATGTACAGGGTGGGCCAGAAATAAGTAGGCCGCAGTTTT
>JAXIVJ010005106.1:0-57500 GCA_036785665.1 Chirona hameri | reverse complement strand
CGGCCCAAGGTCAATTCTGGCACGCTGATCACGAAGATGACCTTCATTTCGTTGTTCAAGGTCATCTTCAAGGTCCAATTCAAGGTCAAAGGAAAGGGTACCCAATAACGTCCCGAATTTATTGCCGGATTCTTCCAAAAGTGGTCCCAGATGATAGACAGGGTCCACAGCTAACGTCCGTCGTGACCTAGACCTGTACTTTCATTTCGAATTTGACCTCCAACTGGAGGTCAAATTCTAGGTGAAAGGACGGGGTCAGGTCACGATGACGGAGGTTAGATGTGGACCATGTCTATCATCTGGGACCACTTTGGATAGGATCCCGCCATAAATTCGTGACGTTATGCAGTACTCCGTCCTTTGACCTCGAATTTGACCTCCAAGATAAAAGGTCACGGGTCAGGTCACGGTGACGGACGTTAGATATGGACCCTGTCTATAATCTGGGACTACTTTAGAAACGTTCCGGCAATACATTCGGGACGTTATGCGGTACCCCGTCCTTTGACCTCGAATTTGACCTCCAAGGTCAAGGGTGACAGGTCTGGTCATGGTGACGGCCGATAGATATGGGCCCTGTCTATCATTTGGGACCACTTTTGGAAGGATCCGGCAACACTTTCGGGACGTTATTGGGTACCCCGTCCTTTGACCATGACGATGACCTTGCACAGCAAAATGAAGATCATATTCGTGATCAGCGTGCCAGAATTGACATTGGGCCGAGGTTGGGCCAAATATGAACCCGTTGCTGAATAAGTTCCTGAACAAGTCGCTAACTTCACGGACAGTTCAGTTCGGTTTATGCGTCAGCCGATTTGAAGATCTCCAGAACGGAGGATCGTAGGCGTAAAGTTCGCAGTGGTAGTAGCAATGCTTGGTCATGATAAAAATCAAACTTACATATGCTTTATTTGAGTAAACTTACTTTTAGTTGCTGTACATTCAAATATATGGCATGTTAAACTTATATTTAAACAACTGATCGCCATTATTAACCGTTTTTCACGGAAGGCCTGGTAAATTCCTGTTAAGTAGGTGCCATAATAATTTAGCGCTCTCCCCCTCCGAAGTATCGTATCACCTGCGCAGGAATAGCCGCGCAATTAGCAAAAACTGTTTTTTAACCGCACCCATCCCAGTCAGGGGCAAATAGCGAGCGCCGAAGCGACTCGACCCCGGGCTGCCACCACCGGGTGAGGTCAGAAGTCCGGCGCTCTCCCAACTGACCTACATGGGCAGGGGCGGACCTGTGAAACGGTTGCACGGCTCATTATAGCGCCGGTTGGATGGACAATACAAGTAATTAAATGTACTCCCAACACTTTGACATTTGACCCGACTTTGATCGGACAGCTGACATTGTTTTGAAGAAGAAACGTTAAGCATTCTGGTAATGTGTCTTGTAAAATAATCTTTGCTGCCTTTTGTGTCTCAATACTGTTATTCTTCCGAAAATTACCAGAAGCAAAAATGCCCCGTTTAGTCAAGGGAGTTCTGCTGAGACGCCAGAGGCGGGTTTAAATATAAGACTTTTACAGTTCAGTTATTATTTTAAGAAGAATTTGACATATTGCAACCTCAACCTTAGTTTTGAACTTGTGTATGGCCTAATGCTGCATTAATTTAAGTTCATTAATAATAGGCAATGAAATATTGATGACTATTTTCAGTTGACTTGTTGATGATAGGTATGCAATATGCATTTTTTTTACATATCCTTCCTTTGTGCTCATTTCCAGAATGATCATGAACTGTTTGTTGTTGGCTTGATGTTAGTTGATGCAGTCACTTGCTAATGGACAGGTGCTATTATGTACTGTGCAAGTGCATGCTCGTTTTCAGAAGAAAAAAAGCGAACTCCGAGGAAACATTGTTTTTCCGACCTAATCCAATGATCTGTGGAATCTCCTTGAAATTATGTACGGCTCATGAATGTTTCAATTCTTTAATTTGCATTTAGATAACATTTTAGCATTGGATTTGGATTGATTTTTCGCCCATTTTCCTGAAACAGAGGCTGCTGTAAGTCGGGAGGTGTCACCGCTCACCGATAAACAACCCTTGCCTTTGGTACATCTCAGATGAATAACTTACACCGTCAAACACTTCTAATTATCGGAATTAAATACAAATATCAGGAGCTTAACAGTTTTAACGACATGATCATGTGCAAAGTACAAAGTTAAAAGGAAATAATGACCCTTTTCCACAAAATGGAGTTATTACTTGAAATCGACAGACGAGACCAAAATATATTGTAAATTGATCACATTTTGCATATAAACATTCCTACCGAAAGATATTCTAAGTTAAAATTGGTAAGCGTTCCACGCTTATAACAGTCGGTACTCAGCAAGTACTCGGTAACGAATTCACTGTCCGAGCTAAAATTAGTCTCCCTACGCATTGCCATTTATCATGAAGGTATGCAATATGTTTCCTGCACTCTATCTTTTGCGAATATGTGCCAAACGTTTATGAACAATCAACAAGCATTTGAAAGAAGGGCATTTAAATCGGCATTTTAGTTTATCCCCGGACGGCGACCTATTTTGTGTTCTCAATTCATTTGGTTTAATATGGATGTTTTCCACATTAATGTTCAACATACAGGTATTCAATGCATTACACTGCACACATGACACATTTATCTGAACCATTTTTCTATAATCAATCAATGAACATAAAAAACGTGATGCATTTGGCGGATTAACTTGGCCCCCTACGACGACGTATTTAGTGTAGGCGATTTGTTCAGAAGTAATTCAACGAGAGTTATTCAACGTTGAACAAATGTATACAAAAGCGCCAGATATATCGCGTTTCCAATAGTGGAGGGAAAATACCATTCATGAACTCCGAAAGAAGTATATGTACTTGGTTTTTAATTTTTCCAAACTTCCAACTTTGAATTAGGAAATAATTTTATTCATTCTTAGATTTAGATCACATAATTTGTATACCACCAGTAAGGCGCCGTAGTTGGCGATGAACGAGTGAGCGCGAACGACATGTATGGTGATTTTCAACTCGATCGGGCAAGTAGTTTCTGGGACAAAAAAGGGTGAACACGTGCGCACGTGCAGAGGCACACCACCCCTGACTTGTGGGAAAGTGGCGGCTGAGAAGTCCCTTACCACACATCAAATTTAAACACAATCGGCTCAGCCGTTCTTCCTGAGATATATAATAGGGGTGAGCACGTGCGCACGTGCAGAGGCACCCCACCCTTGACTTGTGGAAAGGCGGCGGATGAGAGGTCCCTAACCACACACCAAATTTGAACAAAATCTTCTCAGTCGTGCCTCAGATATATAATAGGGGTGTGCACGTGCGCACGTGCTGACGCACCCCACTCCTGACTTGTGGGAAAGTGGTGGCTGAGGGGTCCCTAACTACACGCCAAATTTGCAGGCAATCTGCCCAGCCGTTGCGGAGTTTTTGCGAGAGAAAAAAAAACACTTTTCAACACCCCTTACGCGTTACGCGCCACGCGCAGTGGTAGTCACCCACGTGAGTCGGCACTGGTCTCAAACAGGGTAGGTTGGATGGGACTGCTCAGCAAAAAAGCCCGCTTGTCAATCAGACGTGCGGTTGCAGAGATATAAGCTACTCAAAAGCGTCACCACGGGTTGGGTTGGGCCGGGCCGGGCCGCTCATATTCATATTTTTCCATATACCACGGAAGGACGAGCGAACGCGAAGCGCTCGCTCGTAATAACGGTAGCATAATCAATTGTTGGTAAACAAATAAAAAAGGTAATTATTTCCGTTTAATGCTGCGGAAATGTCAGCGGAAATGATAACATAGCGACGTCGGAGATGATGTGGTCATAAAGTGATGTTCGGCTTTCAGCAGCTATGCGCATTTACAAGTCCAGCATTGTGCAGAACGATAATAGTGACAATCAGACGTGTTGGGGCGTCACGGGGCGGGGCGGGGTCGGCTGGTCCTCGGCACTGACGCCGGGTCCGATAGCGGCCAGTGACGTCACCACAGCGCCACCCGGCGGCAGTGGTGGTGTCGGCGGCGGCGGCGGCGGCGGCGGCGGAATCAGTCCCGATCCCGGCCCCGGTCTGCGGCCAGCGGTGCCGCGTGTTCCGTCAGTAGTGCCGTGTCGTGCCGTGTCGTGCCGTGCCGTGCCGCGCCGTGCCGTGCCGTGCCACCACGTGCCGCGCCGTGCCGTGTCGTGCTCTGACTGATGGCCGTACCTGTACCAATAGGAAACGAGTTCGGGCAGACTCGGAACACACGGCGGACACTCGTGCTCGCCGTAGCGTTCGTGTTGTACCTGGTGGTGGGTGGCGTGGCCTTCCACTTCCTGGAGACCTACAGCAAGACGGTGACGGCCGTACGTCCCGGCACCGCCTGGCGGCCCCTGCTGGGTGAGACAGACCGCTGGTCCCGGCAGCTGCTGCCGAGTACATACTGCCGATCACACAGCATCCGACAACAGATAGTCAACAAACGTCACACACGCGGCTGCACAAACACTCACACATACACACATACACATTGTACACACAGCATACGCGCATACGCGCATACGCTTACAAGGAGAGAAAACTGTGCTTTAATTTGCTATTGTTTGAATAATTAATTTAAATTATACCGTAGCGAAATTTTACTTTAGCTAGCTACGCTGCTACTTGGTCAAAACCACAAGTGAATAAGACAAACGCTTTCAACCGCGGTGGTGCTCATCGGTGATTAATAGCTTTTTCAAACAATATTATAATTCCTATTTCGCACTGAATACAATAAATATGTATTGTGATGCTTCGATCGAAAGAAATTCTAACTGAGCTTTAACCCTCGCCAATGCAGGGCACAATACCTACGTGACCGTGTGTGTGTGGGAGGGGGGGGGGGGGGGGGGGGGGGGGGGTACGACCCCTGACGTTTCGCCCCTAATTGAGTTAGACCTTCGATTAAAAAGCGAACGTGTTGCTTGTGATGAGAGGAAGCCGTTGCTATCCGATTTGAAGATCCTGGATCATTAGGCAACCTCTGAGATCATGTCAATAACCCGGATGTCATCCAAATTGTAAATGCGTAGAAATTGAATTTAATCGAGCTAGAATCGTGAATGAGCATCTGATTATGCAAAATGGGTGCTAAATTCGAATTCAGCGTGACAAAACGCCCTAGAAACTACCAGATTCCAAAAAGATTTATCTCAGGTCATCTGAGGGTCGGTTGACCTGTGAAAGGGCATGACCCCATTGGAACATATAATAATGTAAAATGGATGCCAAATTTGAAATCAGCGTCACAAAATGTCCTAGAAACTACCAGAGACCAAAGCAGTCATCTCAGGTCATTGGAGGTCACAGTCGTAGTGGAAGCCATAAATGTCACCTGTTAACACCTGGGCATATGCTCCTGACCAACAAACACTCGGAAACTGCACAAATTACAAGCATCGATACTACGGGACGCCAGTTGGGCCTGACATGACCTTGAGAAACAGTTCATAGGTCACGAGTCATGGGGGTTAGACGTAAAACAAAAAATCAGAGTATGTGTCAAATTGTTCAAAAGTAGGGTACTGGAAATGTCATCGCAATCGGTTTATAAATACGTGAGTTATTCCCGAAAAACCGAGGGGGCAGGGGTGGCATCCACCCCCCTACACTGGCGAGGGCTAACCTACGCAAGAGACGGAAAACACAAGGAACATTTTTTGGCAACCGTAAACAAAGCGGGAGCTGCCATCGGACTCATATGGTCTCGAATCTGACCGATAATGGGCCCAGTCCCTGGCCGATAAGAGCTCTGATTAGTCAGGTACTTGTCAAGCTGGTAAATTCTTCTCTCAATGCCTTTGAAGATTTCCTTAATCCATAAGGTGATGATCGAGGGAATTACCGAAACGATCGCTTATTTGCCTAGTCTGAATGCATAGATATTCACAAAGAGCGTCCTGATTACCCGTCAGCCAATATGAGCCGAGCTGCAAGAGCACATCAAGAAACGTTCGCTCCACTCCGTTATTATTTTCAGATCATCTGGAAAAAGCAGGGAGTACGTTACATGAAATGAGACAAACGCCGGAAAGTTTTTTTCTGCCTGCAGGATCCAAGCCTTTACTACAGGGCAGAGTTTGTTTGTTTGTAAGAACAACGCTTGAAAGTGACGTAACTTCTCAAAGTGTCTCCAATGAACTCTGCCTTTCTGCCAAGTATAATTACATGTCTCGTGGTGCCCATTGTCACATTTCCTTGCACTGGAAACATTGCCTTTCCCTCAGAGGTGTCTTTATGAATTAAATGATGATGACATAACCACAGTTGCTTTCAAAAGACATCAGCCTACTGTAGTGGGCTACATCTTGTTTTAGTAGTTGGCAACGCAACATCCCCCCCCCCCCCCCCACATCCACAGCCATGCCATTCCCGACCCAGCCCGACGATACCACCGGAGGACCGTATGCCTCGCGCCCGCTCCAAGACATAACCAGAAGCGAGTTCGCTCCACTCCGTAATTACCAGGCACACTGGGCGCCGCGAGTTACGACACGACAATTACTCACCGTCTGGACGGACCGTACCGGACCGGCCAGGCGACAAAGACAGGTGCAGGACATTCTTGGAAGAGGGCAGCACTATACAGAAGTAGGTCTAAAATTTAAGTATGCATATGAACGCAGAGCAAATAATGGTTCAAGTTATGCCGGGCAGTGAGGAGAAGATTTAACCGATGGAAGCGATGAGCTATGGAGAGATCATTGAACTATGACCACTGGGAGTCTGGAACCAATGCATTTTGAACAGAGATATGTGTATCTATCGTGTTTGAATATTGGCAGAAGAACCTTTGTCTGAACAATAATGTTAATACGGTAATGTAACAAGGAAAGCTTAATTAATTCAAAAATCAGTTAATCCGACTACGAAGACGTTGAAACTGAGACGATTTTCAGAATTGAAGCCACGGGCCAGCAAGTAGCTTAACCCGCACGGCGCTGGGGTCTCCATCCGAACGTGCGGTGCTGGGGAGGGTAAATTTTACCCCCCGTATCTTCCGAACCAATAACCGCAGCGAGACGCGCAAGGCGGCGATCGAAAGCTCTCAGTGAGAAGAATCTAACGCATGCCCGAAATTATTAACATAAGGTCACATGTCAGGTCACGGTCAGGTCAAGTGTCAAAATTTAAGTATTTGGGTTTTTGGGCTATACTTTCCATCCAAAGCCTTGTATTGCAACTATTATCTCACAAAGTGCTCCCAAATGTATAATGCATCTCCCGCATAAGTAAAAGTGAAATTTTAAGCAAAAGTTAAGGTCAAGGTCAGGTCACAAAAGGTCACAGGTCTACGAAAGCCATGCGACACATGTTGTATGGGTGTGAGGTAACCCTACCTGCCGGAGTACCCTGAGTGTGCCTCTTCCGGGTGACTGGGGTCAGCTGACTGCGTGTGCCGAGGGGTGCGGGCGGCGGCCCGCGCCGGGCGAATACAGACTGGTGCCGACTCGCGTTGTGTTGGGATCGGAGCTCGGGTCGGGGCGACCGTGACAATGGGTTATTTTACACGTATAATTCGATAGAAGCAGCCATTTTCACAGCCTGACACCATATAATGGCCCTCAGGTCAAGGTCAGGTCACAATAAGGTCAAAATTGGAAATTTATTAATCTAAATAAACATGGCATGTTTCTAGACTAGTTTTGTCTTCGAAATACAGTGGTGGCATTTATTTGTCTGTATCTGGTGAGTAAAAACCAAAAAACGCAATTTAAAAAATGACGTCATGAGTTACTTATTCTTAGAGAGCCATAAGTCAGTCAAAAATAAAGAAATTGCTTTGAAATTTGGTTTGAACATCGTTCATAATCGGTTCTCTAATATATCTTCAGGTTTTTTGAAAATCTTCAAACAAAAAACTTTTGTGGAAATTTTTCTCCAAAAATCATTTTTTTGCATTTTTGGGGGTCAAAAACCCAAAATTTTGAATATCTAAGATAGTCATGTTAAAGACAATGGTATTTTATTTCTTTTGACGCCTTTTATTTGCGATTTGCATCAACACGCTATTTTCTACGATTTTTTAAACATTTAACGGTTTTTCACCAAAAATGACATGATATGACGTCACTAAAACGTCATTATCTCCTCAAAATTTTCACGAATTTCAACAAAATTGTAACACAAGATGTAGAATTGATGCACCATAAGGTACCGAAAGTTTCACTTCGATATCTGTCATAGTTTTCAAGTTATGGAGAAAATCCGGGAGGGGGGGTAAAATTTATCCCCCCAGCGCCGCGCGGGTTAAGATCGGCCTCATTAAACGCTGTTTCAGTATATACGTATATAAGGAATGCAATCTTGTTCCGTCAAAACGTGAGATCACGTTGCAGGCTTAGTTGCACAAAGAATAATTTGAGCAAGTGCAAGAAAGCCATGCATTTCAAAATGTCGGTTATGAAAATATAAAGTTTGGTCGAAGACAGCTTTGTCTATAACGATTATAACTGAACATTGCCATTACAAGCACATGGCGAATCCCATGATGTTGCGGCATTGAGGATATCAATATTTGTGAAAAAGAAGATCATTGAATGCTGTGCAAAATGTGAAGATGGACAACGCCAGAACAGTTACCAGGCCCGAATCTGGGAAGTAGATTGATTAAACCGGGATTATATTTAATTATCGGAGAAACAGAACGGCACCCAACGAATCCAAGTATATATTTGGTTATATAATACCAAGTTATATACCAAGTTATATATATTAGCTAACCTGACTAATGTGCTGCAATCGATTACACCTCACTTTATCAGTTGGAAAATCAGACTATGACCAAGTCGGTGTCTAGTGTTCAGGCGTGTGTTCGGAGTTAACAGGTCAGCGGCAATGCTACCGCTTGATCCGACGGTACTAATGGGTACTTTTTTTGGACGAAATGGTATGGAAAATATGTCTTGCACTCTGTCTATTATGATTATGTGCCCTACTATCCTTAACAATCAACAAACAATGAATAAACAGGTATCCAAATTAACAGTTAACGTATGCACCCAACGACGGCCTAGTTAGTGGTTACGACCCTCAATTTTTGGAAACAATTGTCATAATGGTTCATTTGTTACCAACATTAGACGTTTTGCATAGTTTTCTATCTGGCTGTATACAATGCAATGCTTTAGATTATCAATAAAATTATCCACTTTTTCCAATCAACAAACAATCGAAAAAGTGGCAATGAAAAATATGTCTTGCACTCTGCGGGTGGAAGTTCCTTGCGGGTGGAAGTTCATTTATACACCCAACGGCGACCTATTTAGTGTCGGCGATTTGTTTCAGGGACATTGTCCAACGTTGAACGGATTGAAAGAAAAGCGCCAGATATGTCGCACCAGATATAATGTATAATGTATGTCGCGCTAGATAAAAATAAATTAAAAGGTCAATATTTCCCTTTAACCCTATTCCTTGCGGGTGGCTATAATTAAGTTAACGTGCGGGGTGGGGGGGGGGGGGGGGGCAGATTCTGCCCCTCAGAGATCTCGAGAACCGCTCGGTCGATTTCGATGGAAAAGCACCATTCGATTCGTCATGACAAGATCTGTCTTTTTGGATCCCGAAATTTCTTTTTTGTTCAAAAATGGGGGGCCCGGGGGCAAAAATACGAACATTTTGGGTGTTTTTTAAAGGTCATTGCGGCCATGTGGTTTCACTGATTGTCATGCCCCAAACGTTTTTGAGCTTCAAATGTACTGGTCTTCAATACATCAAAAGGCAAAAATCTAAATATAAATCATAGGCGTATTCCGGGGATGTGAAATGGGGGATTTTCTGATACAAAATATGTGCTGTTCGTGATTGTTTTGGGCGGTGTGAACGTCACATGTGGACATTATTTGCAGTAATTTGTTAAATGTAATATATTGCGCATAGGCAGATCCAGGTAAACAACGTGGGGGCACCATGCGCGTAACGCTTTTTATCATCTTACTAATTTGAAGTTGGACCTAATTTGAGGGAATGTATCGCCTCCCATTTGTGTACCTGAGTGCGCCTCTGCCCACAAATATGTATAATTCCGGTATTTATGATCCATATTGCAATGAAAATGTTTCTGGCGCATTTATTGCACCGCAAACTCCGAAGGAAGTATGCTCCGCACAACCGCATTCGTAACACCCTCCCCAAAATAGGAGGCTGGCACCGCCTCCGCTCGGCCTATTTTGCTGTTGAAATTTTGACACACCAAGCGCTATACAATTTTGGGAAAAGTCAGAAAATTTCAAGACGCTAGCTTTAATAGTTTAGGAGCAGTATGCGAAAAACCACCGGGAGGGGCAGAATCTGCCCCCGCAAGGAATAGGGTTAAAGGGAAATAATGACCTTTTGATTTATTTATCTGCATTATTTTATTACACATGTATGTTATCAAAATGATTGCATTTAAATTTATAAGTGAAATAACAACTTTTCTATTTCGAAAATTACATTTTGGGAAAGAAAGAAAAAATATGTGTTAATATGTAAATATGTGTACAAAATATGTAAATAAAATATATGGTGACGAACAGCATGATTCATCACTATCTCTGGTTTGAATGTTGATTTGTAAACAAGTCGTAGGGCCAGAAATGAAGTAAGTGCGCCAAGAAGCGTGACAACTTCCCTGGTTGGTCAATGAAACAAATCGCCGACACTAAATAGGTCGCCGTTGGGTGCGTAAGTGACTTTACGATTTCATTGCCATTTTTTTCATTGTTTCATGTTTTTTGTTTGTTGTGAGAGAAAAAAATAATTATAAGGCCTAGTGTTATATATATACCTAGTGTTATATACACTAGCCAGAGACCAAACAAAACAAAACCCCTAATATTGAAAATGCATAAACCAATTAAAAAAAATTGAGGATCGCAACCGCTAACTAGGCCGTCGTTGGGTGCATAAGTTAACTGATAATTTGGTTGCCTTTGTATTCAATGTTTGTTGATTTTTAAGGGCAGTAGGGCACATAATCACGATAAACAGAGTGGAAGGCATATTTTTCATACCATTTCGTCAAAAAGCAATACCGGATATTGGTGAACACCGAAATTCGTTACCAAGTACTTGAGAGTACCGGTCGTTACAAGTGTGGAACGCTGATCAACGTTAACTTGAAATATCTTTCGGTAGGAATGTTTATATGCAAAATGTAATAAATTTACAATATATTTTCTTCTCGTCTGTCGATTTCAAGTGATAACCCCTTGAATTTTTTTTGGTGTGTGTGGGAAAAGGTCACCTTTTTTGCCCTTAAAAACATTTTTTTTTTGCCCTTAAAAACACCTTTTTTGGTGTGTGGGAAAAGGTCATTATTTCCCTTTAACGCTTCAAAGCACAATGCAGTTGGCCAATCGTATGTCCTCCTGATGTATATGCTTGACTGGAAGTTGTTAGATTTCGTAATTCTGATTCATGTGCTGACTGATAGCGTTCTACTAACCACGGATCTACTTTAAATTGCATTACCGAATTATCTCTTACTGTTACGCTACCGATTCGGTAACAACTTTAAATTAATATCATGGTATTGCATTGAACGTGAACCCTACAGTCGCTTCCAATGACCGTCAGCTCCACAGGTTCAAGGTCTATGTAGGTACACCTTGTATTTTACAAGACGATGGATCACCTACGTTGACATTTAGACCCCCCCCCCCCCCCACCCGACACAGCCGAGCTATTTAGAACCTTCGTAATGAGCCATTGTTGAAGAGAATAAATCACTCTTTTGACTATGACAATTTGAATAATAGCTAACCAGAAGCACGGTGTCTTGACGTACCGTGCGGAATATATTTATATCAAGTTGTGAGCAAAATCCATAAAGGTTTATGCCTTAAGCTTCACATTGCTTTAGCAAATATCACTGCGCTTCGTAAATATGCAACCTACACCTGCGCGAATAGTGCAAATAATAACTGCGACTTACTAAGCTACTCCAGATTCAGCTTATCTAAAATACTGCAGAAACTTTCCGCTTCGCTATCCAACTGAGAGCATGTTTCTGATGTGTTTCAGGGTATCTGCAGAGCAACTCCACAGAACAGAGGCCGACCCCGCGCTGGCCGGAGTTGAAACAGACGGCAGTAGCCCAGTGTCAGCCAGCGAACCGCCAGCATGTCGGTACGACTACAGAGAGAGAGGGAGAGAGAGAGAGAGTCGGCCCACTCTGTCCCGATGTCCTGGTGAAAGCTGTGAAATCTTTACCATCTGCTGGAACTGATATGGAGGCTAACATGTAGACGGAGATAGCGTGAGACTAGCAGGGATTTCATTATGGACTTGTGGACATTATGGACATTATGGACATTATGGACATTATGGACATTATGGACATTATGGACATTATGGTCATTGGCCATGAGCCCGCTCGGTTCCCGACTCAATCGGGGCGTTTTACTGGCCATATGGCCAACTACAGCGAACAGGTGGACACTCAGTGACGTGCTAAGAACAAACAAACAAAAAACAGCTGATAAGCAGTTCAATTTAACAGGGCGCGATTCATTATGAATTATATAATTAATTATACGCGATCGGACACATGCTTCAATGTAGAGTCACAGGTTTTACAACGCAGTTGGGTTCTCCACAGAGGAGGTGCTGGAATCACTCCATACTCCTGCCGAGGAGGTGGGCACGGCGGAGGAGGAGGAGGGAGTGCTGGCAACTCTGCGCAATCCGGTTCAAGACGGCACACTGAATGAGCTGCTCTTGCTCTGTGGAAACAAGTCCTATGAGTTGTTGTCAGAGGAGCAGGAGGTGCCCTGGAGCTTCATCGACTCAATGTTCTTCTGCATGACGGTAGTCACAACCATAGGTCAGTGTTTTTAGGCATAGACGTAGGAACAATAGGGGCCTGGGGGCCATGGCCCTCGCCCGGGTAGTGTTTTAACCCTCGCCCGGGTAGGGGCGATGCCATCCCCTCGGTTTTTCGAGAATAAATCACGTAATTTTCAATTAATTGCAATGCAACTTTGAGTATCTTACTTTTGAACAATTTTACACATACTCTAAACATTTTGAACTTCTAACCTACATGACCCGTGATCCGATGACCTTGTTCTCAAGGTCATGTCAGGCGCAATTGGCGTCCCGTAGTATCGATGCATGAAACTTGTGCAGTTTCCGAGTGTGTGTTGTTCAGGAGCATATGCATAGGTGTTTTCAGATGACAGTTGGGGTTTCCACTGAGATTGTGACCTCGATTGACCTTTTCAGAGGTCAACCGAGGTAATTGACCTCCGATGACCTCATATATTTTTTTTTTGCTTCTGGCGGTTTCTAGGACATTTTGTAACGCTGATTTCAAATCTGGGATCCATTTTACATAATTATATGCTCCACGGGTGTCATGCGCTTGCACAGGTCAACCGAGGTCACTGACCTCAGATGACCTGACATGACCTTTTTGGATTTTGGCAGTTCCTAGGACATTTTGTGACGCTGATTTCAAATTTGGCACCCATTAAGCATTATGATATGCTCATTCACGATTCTAGCTTGATTAAATTCAATTTATACGCATTTACAATTTTTATGACTTTTGGGTTATTGACATGAGCTCAGAGGTCACCTAATGACCAATGTCCTTAAAATCGTGATCAGCGGCTTTCTGTTGTCACACGTAACACGCTCGTTTTTTAATCGAGGCGCTTGCTCAATTAGGGGTGAAACGCCAAGGGGGGGGGGGGAAGTAGTCGTACCCCTACCCGAACACGTATTGATTTTGCCATACCCGGGCGATGGTTAAAGTGATTCCTGTGCTCTAATTGGTGACGATGCGTGGTGGAACTGTCGCTGCACCAACCTACCATGCTTTCAAACTTGCCGAGCCTGCGTCATGATAATATTTGGTCGTTTGGCCACACAGCCCACGGCAATGTGAGTTTAACGATAACGATCCCGGTGATCATTGGACCTATCAATTAACCCACCTGCCCAGAGATTATCCCAATCGATAGTTACCACTTCAACGTCAAGTCAAGCGTTCTATAAAAACAGTAAAATAGCCGTTTTTTATCGGTAATATTCGTTGTATCGGCTGTGGATCGCTGGGTGATAATTAAGGACCAGGGCCTTCTGGCGATTGGGCTGAAGAGAACAGCGAAAGGTGGCGAATATCACAAATATCAATACGGTACCAAGTTGATGGCTGATAAAGAATAATGGTTTCATAAGCAATATCACTAAGTTTAATAATACGTCTGCTGGTGTAATGCATATACACTGAAATGCATGTGGCAAAAGTGGCATAAAGTGCAAACAAGTGGCAACAAGTGGCAACTTTGTGTGGAAAAAAAGGTACCCCCATTTTTTTCCTCCACGGATTTGGCCCGGTTACCTTATTTTGGTATTCGAGCATAATAAATTCACTTTTCAAATTCACAAAAAAGTTTTTTAAAAATAAATTTTGGGGTTTAGAAAAACAACATTTTGGGAATCCCAGACAACCATTTTCAAGGAAATGGCATTTCCTTTCTGTCCACGTTTTTCATTTGCAATTTGCTTGAAAACTCTGATTTCTACGATTTGCCAAACATTTATTGTTTGCCATCAAAAATGGCATGACATGATGTATCAAATTAAAATCTAGTATAAAGGAAGCTACACCGGTTGTAGGTGTCAGTCTATGACGTTCGTAGGCATTATTTTGATCTGTTAAAAATGCATTTAATGTCCATTTTATATAAAATCTATGAATCAATTTTAATTAATTATTAATTAAATCTAGGCAGAATAATTGTTCGCGCTGCTGCGAAGGCGAGACAAAAAATCAAATACTGATTACTTACCGTTAGTAACGACGCCCGTTAGTGACACATTTCAATAACTGAGCATTTTATCTTCTGTTACCAATTTTATAATGCTTCTCGGTTTACTTCTGGGATTTGAGTGGCTTCTCTCTGGTTATAATGGAGTTGTGTGGGCACCCATGCCAGGCGCCCCTCTGCAGTCTGCTCAATTCTTCGTCTGTATTATTTTATCTGCTGCTGACCGGAGTTCCCGTGGCCCGAACACGAAGAAGTAGCTGCGGCCGAAGCAGGATCTGGCGACCACAGCACGGACACGCTCGCCAGTATCGCCGCAACAATGATTCCGTGCTGAAAAAGGTTACAAGCATGAAGGCTGGCGGAGTGTGTTTTTTCTGACCTTTAAGTTTTCACTTGTCCATACATGCAACATTGCACAACTAGATGGAGAAACTCATGCATTACAATAGCACGTGAATTATACCACACTTTTGCGAGTATGCATGAAACAGTGTTGAAGACTTTCAAAAGGTCTGGGGAAAACATGTTCCAAGCACCGGGCGGGAATATATATTATACCACCCTTCTGTGAAGTTGTCCCACCCCCTGCTAAATGTGTTTATGACGTCATTATTGACATACATGACGTCACATATGACGTCATTATTCGAAATGTCAGTGCTCAGTGCTGAACATGTATGGACAATACCTTCTTTTCCTTGGGCTGACACGATCACACCTCGATCACACCTCGTGTTTTTATCGAAAATACATCGGACGTAAGTGTCCTCGGTATTTCTGATAAAAAACTCAGTGAGATTACTGAATTGTCCCAGCCCCGGGAAGGAATATATTTTATCTACTTTTTAGCGTGGATGTGTGGTTTTTAACTTTCCATCCATCTTAACCTGACTGCTAGAATAAACCGTCTTGCATGGAAAGGCGCTGAGATCGCAAATACAAATACAAAATGACAGAAACACAATGAACCATATATATTCTATTATTAATACACAAACAATTATGGCATATATGACACAGGAAAGCAAACACCTAGGTGGACGCGTTTCGTCATAAAATACATCATCAGCACCATATGCACAAGATGAAATAATGCACACACGGTATCTAGGGCCTTGGCACACACGCAAGGAAAGCTATACATCACATTTTCAATCTATTCTAATTATTATTTGAATGTTCTAGAAGAATGTGATATGTTAACCCGCGCACTGCAGGGGGGGGGGGGCTGATTTCCGCCCCCCCCTCAGGTTTTTCAAAGATAGCGAAAAACGGCGGCGCGCAGCGCCGCCGGGTTTTCGCACACCTGTTAGGACATCAATTTCGCACACTTTGAGATAAAAAATATTCTAGGGTCATCTCAGGTCAGGTCACCAGACCAAGTCAAGTGACCCCACTTCCAAAAATGTTTGCAGTTGTGCCAAAGCCAGAGTTTTTCACCGATCAGTTTGAAACTTACAGGATGTCATGAGGGCATACGTACTTACATTTCTTTAATCTCGGAATTTTGATATCGGTGACCTAAGATCTGGTCAATTTCGTAGCTTCCCCATACTAAAACAATGGGGAAATATACAAATGCTAAGGATATGCATGATATTAGTCCAATTACTTCTGGATCATGTTATTATAGGATATTATTGATGATCCAAGTGTAAGTTTTGTTCAGTGATCCCTATTGAGTCATTTAAGGTCATGCGAGGTCACCATCACTTTTTTTTTGTCAATAACTCCGAACATAATGAAGATAGAGAAGTAAAACAGACATCAATGTGTTTGTCTCGTCAAGACACGTCTTCCCATATGCAACATGCCCTACTTGGGTCACCACTTGACCTTGACCTGAGGTCAAATTTGTAAGTTAACTTAACAAGATCACCATGTACATAATTCAAAGCGCCTTTACAAGATAAACACAATGACGTGAACAGTTTTCTGTTATCTTTATTACATAAAACGTTAATAGCGAAAAACGATGTAGCAAAAAACGTTTTTTTCTTCTTCTTTTTTGACCTCTGGAGCCTCAAATAGTGACCTGAAATCAAATTTGAGGACACCTTAGCGATTGAAAATTTCACTGTCTGGCGTTTTCTTTTTTCCGTTTGTTTCTAACTAGCATAGTTTCTAAGATATATGGGAATTTCTGGAGCGATGTCCTAAAACAGGACAAAACTGGAAATTTGACATTTGATGACCTCTGGTGACCTCAATTTTGATCTAACATAAAACAATATTGGAATACTTTCGATAGAACATGTATCAAGCTATCAAATGCCGTTTTCCGTTTCTCGCTACGTAGCGTTGTTTTCGAGATCTCAGGGTGGGTGGGGGGGCGGAAATCAACCCCCCTGCAGTTCGTGTTCGGCGCAAAGCCCCTGCAGTGCGCGGGTTAAGTCAGGCACCTCCTTCATGACCTATTGTCTTGCTTTAAATTCCTGTAGCTTTTATTAACACAACCTAATATAATAACATGTCACAAATAATGTCACAATTATGTTCTAACGCAAATAATAATAAACGTCAAACTGTGCTTATTTATTAAACCCTTTGATGTCTTTGATACTGGATACTGCCGCTGATTTTGCCCATTTTATAAACCCGGCCCTAGTATTAATCGTGTCGTTCGTTGCAATATATGCTGCTTCGGTCGCTTTTCTATTGCTTTTATTCTTACAGGAAGCCAAAATCACCGCCCCAGCCCAATTTGGTAGATGATTAGTTTTCTCAGCATGGACTACAAATACACTATATTCCATATGGTGTCGAAGGTCTCTTTTGTGCTTTTTAACTCGCGAGTTACTGGGGTATATTCCATAACGCGACTTACTGGGGGTCTATTTTTTTGCGTTAGCCAACACAAAATATGATACGATTTCATTTTCCACTAATGCTGCATTCAGTATTCTTTGGGTATGTGGGTTTACTGCTTTAAATTTAGTGCATTAATTGACAAAACCATACTTCAAAGTGTTGCAACACCATTGAGCTGATGTTCCATTTTGCCAAAGATGGGTGGGCCACTGGCCACTGCTGTACCCACACCCTGCTCTACAATACCCAGACTGCAAAATGTGACAGGTTTCAACCAGATCTCACTGGAGCAGTGCTGAGGATATTTAATTTGTATTTAACCTACACCTATTTAAGCTATATTAACCCGCGCACTGCAGGGAGTTTGCGCCGAACACAAACTGCAGGGGGGGTTGATTTTCGCCCCCCCGTGATATCTCGAAAACTACGCTAAGTAGCGACAAGAAGAACACGGCGTTTGATAGCTTGATACAAGTTCTATCGAAAGTATTTCAGTATTTGTTTAGGTCGGATCAAAATTCAAGTCACCAGAGGTCATCAAAGGTCAAATTTTCCATTTTTTTCCTGGTTTATGACTTCGCTCCAGAAATTCCCATATATCTCGGAAACTATGCTAGCTAGAAACAAACGGAAAAAAGTGATCACCAGCCATTGAAATTTGCAATCGACAAATGCCTCAAATTTGATATAAGGTCAATATTTGAGGCTCCAGAGGAAAAAAAAATGCTGTTTTTTTGCAAAACCATTTTTGTTGCTGATAACTTCTTGCTTAATAAATCGAACGAAAAACTGTTTACGCCATTGTGTTTGTCTCGTCAAGGCGCTTCGAATAATATACATGGTGATCTTGTTAGGTCAACTTAAAAATTTGACCACAGGTCACGTGACCTTTCCCTGAGGTCAAGACCCACATAGGTCATGTTGCATATAGGAAGACGTGTCTCGACGAGACAAATACATTTCTGTCGGTTTTACTTCTCTATCTTTATTATGTCGCGAGTTATTGACAAACAAGTGATGGTAACCTCGGATGACCTCAAATTACCCCATAGGGGTCTCTGAACAAAACATACACTTGGATCATCAAGAACATGCTATAATAACATGATCCAGACGTAATTGGACTAATATCATGCATATCCTTGAAATAGAAAGCATTTGAATATTTCCCCATTTACTTATTATTGAGAGGTGACGAAATTGATCTAACTTTAGGTCACCGATATCAAAATTCCGAGATTAACGAATTGTAAGTACTTATGCCCTCATGCCACCCTGTAAGTTTCAAACTAATCGGTGAGAAACTTTGGCTTTGGCACAACAGCAAACGCTTTTGGAGGTGGGGTCACTTGACCTGGTTTGGTGACCTGACCTGAGATGACCCGAGGTAGTTTTGTTTTCGAAGTGTGAGCAATTCATGTCCTAATAGGTGTGTTAAAACCTGGCGGCGCTGCGCGCCGCCGTTTTTTCGCTATCTGAGAAAAACATGAGGGGGGGGGGGGGGGGGGGGGAGGGGTGGGGGGGGGGGGCGGAAATCAACCCCCCTGCAGTACGCGGGTTAACATCTGCCATCACATTTACAGTAACTGTAAAAGTAAACGACTGTAACGAGACTGAGCGCCGGCAGGTCCTGCAGTTGGAGCGTGTTGTGTTCACGCAATCCCCAAAACGTTACAATTATGTGCTAAACTTGGAAAGAAATCCTTTTTGTGTGAATGCTAGTTCATCAGAAATACTCCCAAAATTGGACATGCAAGCCCACTTTGAGCAGAATTGAGCTGGCCACAATATATTGTTGACATTCTTTGAGCTAGTTGGGTGAATGCTAGTTCATCAGAAATACAGATACAGATACAGATATAGATACAGATATATGTATTAGGACCCTCCATAGTATGGATTTTACGGTATCCACGTATTTTGTCCGCTTCTGTAGCTCAGTGGGAGAACGCTGGGCTTCTGACCTATCCCGGTAGTGGCAGCCCGGGTTCGAGTCGCTTCGGCGCTCGCTATTTGCTTCTGACTGGGACGGCCTGCGGCCGGTGGCAGCGGTCGCACTCAAGGTCAGGTGACGTCAGTGAGCGGGGCGGACCGTGTCCAGGTATGTCGGGCACGCACAACTTTCGTCTCTAAATTCTGCCGGCCAACAGGAATTGCGCGATCGGGTGGTGAGGTCAGGACCTGCACAACAAGCTCTGCTTAGCGCGGGTCCTGACCTCGTAAATCCATCCATACAAAACATTCGGACTAAATTTATATATATAAAAAAAATAAAAAAAATACGCAAATGAAGTACACCAAGATAAAAGTACAAAATACAGCATCAGATGATGATCAAAATACAGATGATAAAACACAGCGGCAAAAGAGTGGCAACACAGACCGACCCCGGCCGCTGACATCGATCGCAACCATATCCCGGTATATAGATGCAGCATGCAGATGGGCTATCGCCTAGCCTCTGGTGTTAGGGCGTTCCAGGCACTCGCGGCTCGGTACATGAAGCTGCGCTTTGCGAATTCCGTCCGCACGCGGGGCAGCTCGAGCTGGCCGCCTTCACTGGCGCGCGTGTGACGGGCGGACACGTCGGCACGCCTTACCACCCTCCGGCGCAGCGGTTCTGAGGCGCTGGGGGCAGTGATGAGGCGGCGCACAGCGGCAATGTCACGTTCGTTGATCATGCCATCAACATTAGGCCACCCGAGCTCCCGTAATGACGGGGTGAGATGATCGCGCCGGCCGAGGCCAGTCACAATGCGGACACCGAAGTTGATCGCCTTTTGCACGCGCTGCCTCTGTGCCGCGGTACAGTTTCCCCACACCGTTATGCAATAACGGATGTGAGGGAAGACGAGAGCCTCGACTAGCAGACGTCTGACGCATTTCGGCAGCGCGTGCAAAATACCTCCTAAATTGGGCATGCCAGCCCACTTTGAGCAGAATTTGAGCTGGCCACAATATCTTGTTGACATCCTTGCCACAGTTTGTAGACTGGAATGCATATCAGCAGTCATCTATATTACTATGTGTACAATTCGTACATTGCCTACGCATTTGATACGATAGTTAGACAGTTTTAGGTTGTGCAGTTTTGGGCGAAGGTTTGTGCTATAACTAACATAGAAGGAGGTGTTACGAAATATTTTACCATAAAAAAACAGTTTACGGATACGAGTTCTACATCGCTTCACTCCAGTCGAAAGCCAATCAGATCCGACCACGGATACTACAGTGCCACAACCAATGAGAAGCAACCACGGAATCACTGCGAAACGAAGGTCATCGACATACGGTACGGCATATATCAATGAACATATACGCTAAGCCGGGGTGGAGTTTTCATGGGTTTAACGGGTGTATAACGGGTGCCATAGGTGTTCCACGGGTATAATGGGTGAGTGCCGGCTATAACGGGGTTATCACGTGTTCCACAGGGGCACAGCGGGTACTACGGGTGTATGTCGGGCACCGTAGGTTTTTGACGGGTACTTCGGGTGTATGACGGGCACAAAAACGTATTATAGGTACGACAGGTGTCACGGGTAGTACGGGTTAGCAATCCCTAATTGCCTATCACTGGCTTGCACCACCACTTGACACCAGTAATCACCCAGCGGAGCGGACGGGTTAGCACTAGTTTCTTACTATGCAATGCATATAGAATAATGCTATATTTCGAAAAAGTTTGAGGTGACATGTCCCACAGTCAGTGGACCTTCAGTAACGCACCACTGTCGCACCTCCCCAGTTTAGTGTTCTTGAGACTTGAGGTTCCTAATTCCTAATCGCTCGCTGCACTGTGGCCCTACCAGGGGTGTGCTGTCGCCCCCGGACACCCAGACCCTCTTGTAGGAAACAGAACTAACCCTTGTGGCATAAATAAGTTCTGTGATGTCATAGCCTGCCTGCTGTGAACACAGTTTTTACATGTCGTATCAAGGTCAGTCGTCGTCTGCTGCCGGGTAAACAAAGTTTGGCGACAGCAGAGGTGATGCAAGTGGTGAGATATTAATTATTGAAGTTATAACATGATATGGAAATAAATGTAACACCACAACTAGCTTCATCACCATGAAAAACAAAAAAAGACTTAATATAACCAAAATCACACAAATATATTGAGGATATCAGCTGATGAACTGTTCTAAAATCATTGAAACCAGCTCCATGTATTAGATTAGGTTTGGTTAGGCTAGTTTATGTAAGTTCAATTGCATTATACCTAATATTCTAGAAATGGATGAATGCTTGATACAATTTGGATGTCTTAATATAATGTTATTAAGAAAGTGGTAATTTTTATGAATACTTAAATGAGAGCCATATAACATTGCCCTAGAGCCATATTGATACAGCCTTCCAAGACATGTGGCTGGTATCTTGCATATTTTTTTTCGATTAGTTATCCACTTAGATATGCTTGGAGGAAACAGCTGAGCTTGGTATTCAATATTTAAACTCACCGTCCATTTCCGCTGTTGGGAATCTTCAAATTGAAATAGCTATGTAGGCAGGAATAATATAACACATGTGCTAAGTACCACCGTATCCCCCATACTAATGACGTGGTTCACTTTATCACGACGCCAGAGAGCCCAAGCCCACGGCTTCACCAATCAGACGACAGGATACATCTTAACAGACCAGAATCTACGCTCTAATTGGTCAACGTCGGTCTCGTAGTTCAGCACTAAGGTGTCAGTTAAACTAAGACACAGCGATGTTTATAACGCATTCCTCACCTCCTGGTCCGAAGCGCTGATTGGCCAACAATTCATTTTAAATTGTTCCTGTGTTAGGTACCAGCCGCATTCCAGAGGGTAATATGCCAGGCGAGTAGGGTGGGACAAAAAATGAAACTTGCACATGCACCGGGTATGGACACCTGCTCGGTAGTCTGTGCATCACCAAAATCACAATACAATTTGTTTTGTTGGATGTTATCAGTTTGCGCGCTAGCATTGTTTGAAAGCAAACACACTGGCGCCCGGCATTGCAGTCTCCATTGGCCGCGCGGCGTTAGCCGCCGCAGCTAACACCGGGTAGCGGCTGTCCATGAGATCGAAAGACTGTCCGCACGGGAAAAGGGCGTATCCGATAGAAAGGCGTCCCATATATCACGTTTAATGGGATTTCCGCTGTGAGACGGGTCGGCCGGCACGACTCCTCACATGTTGCGGACATGTGTTTCGCCTGGGTTAAGGAAGTTCCTATGGTAGTCGCTAGTCAGTGCCGACGCTGCAGCTGTTGTCTTCCACCGGCAGGATTACTCCTGTGTAGCCTCGCGGCTCTGGAACAGAATTCGTCGCGGGTCGGGCTGGCCCTATGGGTCATGGGCTGGGCCTGGGCCGGGCCTCAACTTTAACCCTCGCCCTACGGAGGGGGGGGGGGGGGGGGGGGGGGCTGACAGCCCCCCTAAGGTTTTCATTGAATAACTTTTTACACATGCTGAAAATGGGAAAAAAATCTGGCTGAAATTTTCAGTAGCTGAATGTACAACAATTATACGTATCCTGTCAAAATTTGAATGGTATACGACTATTAGATCGTGACCTATGACCTTTTCGTCAAGGTCATGTCAAGGTCAACTGGTGACCCCAAAGGTCACCAGATGATATCGATCCTCAAAATAGGATGCTTTGGATTCTCCTTATGACAGGCAACACGTTCCCGTTTACGGTGTCTCTCTATCTCTCTCCGTTCGGAAGTTATACACAGCGCTATACTTATACTAATTTGGAGGGTATACGACTATTAGATCGTGACCTATGACCTTTTCGTCAAGGTCGTGACCTATGCGGATGAGGCTGAGGATTTGATTGATGGGGCAGCCACGATGTCGCCGTGTTTCTTTCAGCTGTAAATCTTGGCTTGAGGAACGTTACCACTATATTAAAACACACTATTTTTGACAGTGTTTGCATGATGTTTTACGCTGATATTCTAGTGCTGATCCAAATTGAAGATGACATATCCTTTCATGTTTTTGCTCCTTCATATCTTTAGTTTGAGATGCGTAGTTATCTTCAGCAGCGTTTTCCTAACTCACGGTACTGCGGTACACAATCAACTGACACCGACGTGCGTTGGCGAGTCGGAACATTTTTTCACCTCTGCGATTTTGTCTCTTTTATGTTCAGACCACGGACTGGTCGTTCGCCCCTCGTCACTTGTAAAGTGCCTGTTTCCATAACACGATGTTCAGCACCTCATTACTCATACCTGAATATATTTGCGCAGTAAATACATTTAAACAAGTTTATTACAATGTTAAATACAATTATCGGCAAAATCGAAAGCTGCCCTGGATTTGTTAACATAACAGCACCATGCTGTAAGCTGTTCGATTATGAATCAAAGTAGCCTGGGAACAGGCTTCATAAGTCAACTATAGTTATTAACTGTGACCATAGGTTCGAAGATTTATATAGTATTGGTTGCTTTGTGCAAGAAATATTGGTAAACTCGTAAATTACTTATCAAATAGCCATATACAGTCCACATACCTACCTTTCACATCAACTTCTCAAACATGTATTGAACTTCCGCTGAACAACTCCTGACCGGGGTAAACTCCTGACCTCCTGACCAACTCCTGACCTTGTCGCCACGCCCGTGAGCATTATCCTGCGATGACCACCGGGGATATACCCGGATCAGGCGGACGACATAATATCAGCCTGCGGTGCCCGGGTGTTTTCCATACGACCTTGTCTGCACCTTCATGACGACATCAGGGGCCCGCCGGCCAGATTAGCACCACTGCAATAAGCGCCTCGGTGGCGATCAGAGTTGACGGCCGTTCAGACGTCGCGCTTGCCATCATGCCGCTGCTGTTGTCGAGGGGCTGGGGGTGAGTGGGACCGTCGGGGGGGGGGGGACTACACTGGCGGCACGTGACCGGGGTTAGAAGGTGCAGAGCGGCGGGTGAGTGTCTATTCAGGCGGGGCGATGACCGGAAGAGGCGAGTCGGTGTTACTTGAGTAACGATGAGAGGGGTGGTATAAGACAGGACGAGAGTGAATTGAGTCGCGACAGTTCAGCGTTGTCGCCATTATTATGTCAAGATGTCTTAACCCTCGCCCAGGTAGGTGGGATGCCACCCCCTCGGTTTTTCTGAATAACTCGCGTATTTTTAGCAGATTGCGATGGAACTTTCAGTGCCCTACTTTTGAACAATTTTACACAATCTAAAAATTTGGAATATCTAACCCACATGACCCGTGACCTATCACCTGTTTCTCAAGGTCATGTCAAGCGCAACTGTCGTCACGCAGTATCGATGCTTGTAACTTGTGCAGTTTCCGAGTGTTTGTTGTTAAGCAGCATATACACAGGTGTTTTCAGGTCACAGTTGTGGTTTCCACTGAGATTGTGACCTCGATTGACCTTTTCAGAGGTAAACTAGGTCATTGACTTCCGATGACCTCAGATTACTTTTTTGGGCTTCTGGCGTTTTCTAGGGAATTTTGTGACGCTGATTTGAAATTTGAGATCCATTTTACATAATGATATGTTCCACTGGGATCATGCTCTTTCACAGGTCAACCGAGGTCACTGACCTCAGATGACCTGACATGACCTTTTTGGAATTGGGCAGTTTTTAGGTCATTGTGTGACACTGATTACGAATTTGGCACCCATTAAGCAGTATGATATGCTCATTAACGATTCTAGCTCGATAACATTCAATTTATACGAATTTACAATTTTGATGACTTTTGGGTCATTGAGATGACCTCAGAGGTCACATAATGACCGAAGACCTTAACATCGGGTATCAGCGGCTTCCTCTCGTCACAAGCAACACGCTCGTCTTTGAATCGAAGCTCTAACTCAATTAGGGGCAAAACACTAGGGGGTCCTACCCCCTCCCCTACCCAAACACGTAGTGATTTTGACCTACCCGGGCGAGGGTTAACCCTCGCCCTACGGGGGGGGGGGGCCTGACAGCCCCCCTGAGGGTTTTCTTGAATAACTTTTTACACATGCGGTGTATCTCGCTCAAATTTTGAGTAGCTGAGTTTACAATCATTGTACGTAGGCTGTAAAAATATAATTGAAATTGGTGAGCAGTTTGGGAGATAATCATGTTTTGATGACGTCATGTTGATAAAAAAAAATATTTGCAAAATCGTAGAAAAACGCAATTTACCAAAGATACAAAATGGTATTCTCTTTAAAATGGCAATCTCGGATTTGCAAATTTTGGGGTTTTGACCCCTAAAATAAAAAAAACTGTTTTTTTAAGGAAAAATCCCAACAAAATCAAAGTTTTCAAAGATATTAGAAAAAGCAGAATACATGTGAGAGAACTGAGTATGGACAATATCCATACCAAATTTCAAAGCAATATCTTCATTTTTGACTGAGTGATGGCTCCCTAAGTGTAAAAAACTGATGACATCATTTTTTTAAAATAACTTTTTTGACTTCTTTTGACAAGATACGAACAAATAATTACCTTTTTTGTATTTATGAGCTAAACTGGTCTAGGAACATGCCTTTTTATTTGCATTTATCAATTTCTAATTTTGACGTTTTCTGAAGAGCAAAATCGCTGTTCCGGACGTGGTAAATCGGAGGTCATTCATGTGACCTGGAAGGTCACCCGTTGACCTGAAACCTAAAAATCGCATACTGTTAGATTTCTGTCATGACGGGCAACAGCTGGTTCTTACCGCATTGCTCTAAGTTGCTTGGTTTGAAAGTTAACAGAGGGGGCCTGTCAGGCTTGGTAGGGCGAAGGTGAAAAAAGCTCCCGTAGGGCGAGGGTTAAATGGAAGTGGTAACATTATTGGAACTCTCTGTTGCTGGACCCATTTTCAGGCAAACCCACTGGGTGGGCAAGATGAGACGCAAACCTGTCACACAAAGGCAAAAAGACGTAAGTGTAATGCGATATTTCAATAAAAATCGGCAATTTGCAACACAGTCAAACCATTCAATAACCAGCAGCAAAAGCTGGCCAGTGGTGGACGGTGGATGAAACGAGTGTCTCAGTGGTCTGCGCCGGAGCCTGGGACGACGGCCAGCAGGGGAAAGCTGCAGCGAAAAACGTAAACAGGGGTCGGATCCCTCTTGTTATGACGGAGACGGGTGAAGGGTGGCCCAGGAATGTGAACGCCCGGGCGGCGGCCGGGCACGGAAGCGGCGGAAAAGTGTCCCGAGACGTTCCACGTGTCCGAAACCAGAACATTCGTGGCAGCTGGAAAACTGGACCGGCCAATCGACGAATGACGTGGCGCTATACGTCGCAGCAAGTGGACGCAACACGCCAATCTGGCAACCGACCAGGCGGAAGAGGTGAAAGCTTTTGTTAGGAAAGGGAAAGTTGTTAAATGGCCTGACCAGAGCAAACGGGGGACTTCTTTTCTGACTTACGTACGGGGGAGAGGACAGTCGGGACTAAACAGTGAGAGTGCACGGACGGAGGCGGCCGCGGCCCTCGCCGCGAGGCCCGGCCGCGGCCCACTGTCGTGACGCTCGTCACGACAGTGTCGACGTTGGTATGCAGGCCGCCAGGCTGTGACAGAAGATTTTTGGAGTAACTTTGTGGAGAATCATCATGAAAATTAATTGCCTCATTCAAGAAGTTGATTTCTTTTCCTGAAACAAGAGAAAGCCATAGGGTATGGCCAGAAGGGACGAATTGGTTACTGAGGCTGAAGGGCAGCAACCCTGAACATTGACTTTTGTTGTTGTTGTTGTTTGTTTAAATTCATTTGGCGAAAGAAGAACACGCGCATCATCACAAGTAAGGTCGGAGGTCTGCACTCCTGTCGGCCCTACCTTCCACTCACCGTTAGTTTTGTAATCCCCGTGTACCATTTTTTTAAATTTTGAAGTCATTGGCGGACGCTCTATTCCGATTAACTCACCTGCCATGAATTGGTCATTTAGTCACAGTATGTTTTCTTTTTGTAGTTGTGCGCCAGCGCGCAAGCTCGAAATCATCATTTATTGAATTGTCTGAACGGTAGGCAGATTATGGTAAACTTACATTTTCATTGTGGCCTGGTTATCATTGACAGTTTTTTTTTTAGAAAGGCTGATGATTCACAATGTTGTGTAAATGCTAGTGATGAGTCCTAACTGATTTGACTGTTTTCACTGATTGGACTGATTTCCCACGAGACGATTAACTTACACTATCGGTGCACCATTTTCTGTAAATAAACCCTTGTGTGAATTATATATATATATATATAAAAATTGCTCTAATTTGGAATGTGAATGAAGGTTGACTGAGGAAGGAATAATGATGAGCAACTCATGTAGCGACCGATTGAGGGGAATTAACGTAATATAATTCATAATATTAATGTAATAATATTAACGAAGGGGACAAGTATGACGTGAATTCAATGCATACAAGGCAGGTTAATACAATTTTTGCGGCTCGATGTGATTCAATATTAAATTCAAGGTTCAGAGGTTTAGATGTATGTTTTGCTGAGCAATGTTTACTGATAATGTACACTGATATTGTACTGATACTGATAACTTTTTACTGATACTACTTTTACTGATACTATTACTACTACTACTACTACTACTACTACTACTACTACTTATACTGAGTTTACTGATCATGTATGTGGTGAGTACATGCCAAATGTTTCTGGTAAAGTGCTATTGATGCCATAATTTACGTGAAATACCTGTACGATATATTTTGAGAAATTGCTAACCCGATTTCCCGGTAGACAGAGTAACAGAGATTTTGACCTGAACCTTGTCATTCGATTTCCGGTGCGGTTGATGTAATTGGTTTAATCGATGAAATTTGCATATCTGGATAAATATTTAAAGTAAATAACTTCACTATGTTAAGTTCGATATTTAACCTGTAAGCCTGTTAACGCAGCCTTTGGCGTCAGATTCAGTTGATAACTTTAAAGTCTCGGTTTAAAAGAAACAGATAAATTATAATGTCAAACACGCATTAAGTTTCAAGCTTCATTTCCCAAGAAGAAATGGAATTGAGAAGGTTTTTCATGACTATCGCGTTCAAATGCTTCTTCTTAACGAGTGCGAAATTATGGGATAATTGTTTACCCAAATTGAAGGATATGTTTTTCTCGACTGATACAAATCTGATACAAATTACGGGCATGTGACATGACGTACCAGTTCATCTCACTGGCTAACATTAACGCCAGAATTAATCGTTGTCATGCAGATTCGCACAAATATTCACCCAGTTACGGTCACTGATCGCCGCCCGCCGATACCCGCCGCTCAGACCCTGACCCCACGCGCCCCATCCCAAAACACGTGACGTCATTAACGAGGGTCCGGCCAGGCTGTTTGACGCCGCCCATCAGTGACGAGGGGAAAAACCCGTGGATTTCGCTCAGGTGGGACAGTTGTTGTACATACAGCAAGTACCGAGTACCGAGTACCAAGTACTGAGTACCGGGTACCGAGTACCAGACACCGAGTACCAGGCACCGAGTACCAGGCACCGAGTACCAGGCACCACGTACTGAGTACCAAGTACTGAGTACCAAGTACTGAGTACCAAGTACTGAGTACCAAGTACTGAGTACCAAGTACTGAGTACCAAGTACTGAGTACCAAGTACTGAGTACCAAGTACTGAGTACCAAGTACTGAGTACCAAGTACTGAGTACCAAGTACTGAGTACCAAGTACTGAGTACCAAGTACCGAGTACCAAGTACTGAGTACCAAGTACTGAGTACCAAGTACTGAGTACCAAGTACTGAGTACCAAGTACTGAGTACCAAGTACTGAGTACCAAGTACTGAGTACCAAGTACTGAGTACCAAGTACTGAGTACCAAGTACTGAGTACCAAGTACTGAGTACCAAGTACTGAGTACCAAGTACTGAGTACCAAGTACTGAGTACCAAGTACTGAGTACCAATTACTGAGTACCAAGTACTGAGTACCAAGTACTGAGTACCAAGTACTGAGTACCAAGTACTGAGTACCAAGTACTGAGTACCAAGTACTGAGTACCAAGTACTGAGTACCAAGTACTGAGTACCAAGTACTGAGTACCAAGTACTGAGTACCAAGTACTGAGTACCAAGTACTGAGTACCAAGTACTGAGTACCAAGTACTGAGTACCAAGTACTGAGTACCAAGTACTGAGTACCAAGTACTGAGTACCAAGTACTGAGTACCAAGTACTGAGTACCAAGTACTGAGTACCAAGTACTGAGTACCAAGTACTGAGTACCAAGTACTGAGTACCAAGTACTGAGTACCAAGTACTGAGTACCAAGTACTGAGTACCAAGTACTGAGTACCAAGTACTGAGTACCAAGTACTGAGTACCAAGTACTGAGTACCAAGTACTGAGTACCAAGTACTGAGTACCAAGTACTGAGTACCAAGTACTGAGTACCAAGTACTGAGTACCAAGTACTGAGTACCAAGTACTGAGTACCAAGTACTGAGTACCAAGTACTGAGTACCAAGTACTGAGTACCAAGTACTGAGTACCAAGTACTGAGTACCAAGTACTGAGTACCAAGTACTGAGTACCAAGTACTGAGTACCAAGTACTGAGTACCAAGTACTGAGTACCAAGTACTGAGTACCAAGTACTGAGTACCAAGTACTGAGTACCAAGTACTGAGTACCAAGTACTGAGTACCAAGTACTGAGTACCAAGTACTGAGTACCAAGTACTGAGTACCAAGTACTGAGTACCAAGTACTGAGTACCAAGTACTGAGTACCAAGTACTGAGTACCAAGTACTGAGTACCAAGTACTGAGTACCAAGTACTGAGTACCAAGTACTGAGTACCAAGTACTGAGTACCAAGTACTGAGTACCAAGTACTGAGTACCAAGTACTGAGTACCAAGTACTGAGTACCAAGTACTGAGTACCAAGTACTGAGTACCAAGTACTGAGTACCAAGTACTGAGTACCAAGTACTGAGTACCAAGTACTGAGTACCAAGTACTGAGTACCAAGTACTGAGTACCAAGTACTGAGTACCAAGTACTGAGTACCAAGTACTGAGTACCAAGTACTGAGTACCAAGTACTGAGTACCAAGTACTGAGTACCAAGTACTGAGTACCAAGTACTGAGTACCAAGTACTGAGTACCAAGTACTGAGTACCAAGTACTGAGTACCAAGTACTGAGTACCAAGTACTGAGTACCAAGTACTGAGTACCAAGTACTGAGTACCAAGTACTGAGTACCAAGTACTGAGTACCAAGTACTGAGTACCAAGTACTGAGTACCAAGTACTGAGTACCAAGTACTGAGTACCAAGTACTGAGTACCAAGTACTGAGTACCAAGTACTGAGTACCAAGTACTGAGTACCAAGTACTGAGTACCAAGTACTGAGTACCAAGTACTGAGTACCAAGTACTGAGTGCCAAGTACTGAGTACCAAGTATTGAGTACCAATTACTGAGTAACGAGTTCCAAGTACCAAGTACCGGGTACCAAGTACAGAAACACGACCCGGGGTACACTATAGTCACACAATACACTACACAATGCACACAATATACACCACCCAATATACACTACGCAATATACACTACACAAATACACTGTACACAATACACTACACAATATACGCGTGGTTCAGTTGCAGCCTTGACGCATCAACTTTGGCCTCTGACTTGACACTAGCTTGAAATTTAACACCCCTGTCACCCCCTTTGAAATGAATATAAGACATAATTAATGTTTGGAGGAACTAACTTTTTCCGCAGCAGACTCCTATTGTTCTTTCGCATATCCTGAACTATGCGGAATTCAGTGGACCAGGGGCTCCGTCACGGAGATGGGGGCCGGGGACGGGGGGTGGGGGGAGGCATGCCCCCGATTCTCGAGCCAGGGAGATTATCCCCCCCCCCATTTTCCCTGACGAACAACTAGAAATCAGTGTTCAGTTGTACACATTATTTGTTACCTCTCCCCTGTTCAACATGCTTTCGCTGACGCTCTATCTGCCTCCCCCGTTCAACAGCCATTTCGCCGACGCTCCACCCCTCGTTCAACACCTTTTTTCTGACCGCTATACCCCCCCCCCCCCGCCCAACAACATTTTGCTGACTCCCCCCCCCCCGGTCAACAACTTTTCGCCGACGGGGACCACTCGGCTCCCCTCAATGCCGTCGCCTCCATTTCGAAGGCGTCTGGTTCCTTACATGCCCTAACATTTCAGGAGGCACGTCCAAACGCCCCCTCCCCAGCACGATCCGGATTAGGACAAATACACTGTGCTTGGATCCTCTACGCTGTGATTACCTCTACGCTGTGCCATGCATACTTTAATAATTAATCATCACCACTTTATCATCACCACTTTATCATCACTCTCATTTAGGTGACGTAACTATGTATATTCAATTAACTAATTAAATTAATGGCAGTTAAATATTCATACAAAAACAATGGACTTGTACATACAAACGTGTACGTCTACTTAACGTTTGCCTTGATCACAAATATTTTACCTCGCGCTTGTTTTATATGATGAGTCATAATAGCAATACTTAATTCAAAGATACAAATACCTACTGAGAAGTAATAACAATAATAGATAGCATAGATTATCTACTGATAATAAAGGTCGAATAGCATCAGTCATACATTTAGAAAAGAAGAAATTCGGGAACTTGAACAGGACAAATTTGGGCGCCTTCGACGCTCTTTTTAAGGCTTTAAACATTTCGGTGCCCGTTCTTCTCTTCATATCTGCTTCTGCGCGACAGATACAATTAAATGCAACTTTTGTCATTCATCAGACAAGGTGAGTTCATGTGCCGTACGCGAAACCCGAAAGTACAACAAGATTTGGCAGGTGGATGTCCAAAGCCTATCATCTGAGAAAACAAAAATTGTGGGTGGTCCCCCCCCCCCCCTGTCAAAATATCTTACAGGAGGTCCTGAATCGAGGAGGTAGCGCTGACTAGACTTCGCATCGGCCACTGCTACACTTCCTACAGCCATTATTTGACTTTATCGGAACAGACTGTGTGCAACCACTGCAACGTTCAACTGAACGTAAAATGCGGCCCATCTCCCAACGACATCTGCGAACGGTTTTAATGCATAAACTCGCGATTTGTATCAAAGACATCGCTCGATGATGCGCTAGGCGACAATGCAACAGTCAACATTGAACAAGTTCTCGGATATCCAAAGGATTTCCTATTTATTATTGTGTTCAATTCCCACCACTTACTGTGTTAAAATATCATTATTTATTACATGTTAATTAATATTAGGCAACAATATATATTATATTACTATTAGGCAACAATATTAGGCGCTTTCGCCTAAATGCAAAAAAGTGCCACCAAAACCCACCACTTAAACTCGTATGACTGCCAAATAAACTTGCCTACACTCTTAGAAACACTAAAAGAACTTAAACGTACTCTTTAAGTCACACACTGCACTCTCCGATCCGTAAAATGACGAAGAACAATAGCAATATCAGAAGTGTTTAACCGGACGATAACACCAATACGTAACAACGGGAGACTTCAACGCTGAAACGGCGTTTGCAAGGGTTTACAAATCACAAAACCAGGTTGGATAAATTTTCGAATTTTTTGAAAACTATTTTTGAATCATGTTAAGAACATACTAAGACATAAAAAATTATTCCGCCAGATCTGAAATCTGAATTCAGCAAATGACGATGTGGTCCAATGGGCATGCACAACAGCGATTTCAGTGAAATATCTTGGAACATTATTGAAATATCTCCCCTGTCTCAAACATGGACGTCGCCACCAGAGGCCTGTGGGCCGGACCCCAGGAGCGCTCCAGCCCCATAAGATTACCAGGATGTTAACATTAATCCTATGGGGAGTGGAGGGGCAGCCGTCCGGCTGCCCCCCATTCAAAATATTGCGGCGACATTTCTGGTCCCAACTTATACCTATCTGACACCAACTTATACCTATCTGGCACCAACCTATACCTATCTGGCATCAACTTTACTTATCTGGCACCAACTTATACCTATCTGGCACCAACTTATACTTATCTGGCACCAACTTATACCTATCTGGCACCAACTTATATCTATCTGGCACCAACCTATACCTATCTGGCACCAACTTTACTTATCTGGCACCAACTTATACCGATCTGGCACCAACTTATACCTATCTGTCACCAACGAACCCTGGTCTTCACTACCTACTCTGCCGTCAATGAGCAATTGTTCAAAGGATTATTATATTGGAAGAAAGGATTATTACAAAGGATTTATAACATACATACATACATGTTTGCACACAGATAGGACAAAGGACAAAGGATTACAAAGGATTATTATATTATAAGGAAGTTTGACCTAATATTTCGGAAATTATTTAAGGATACTTATTTTGATTGGAAATTTCCTCCTTAAACATAGGCATATTACCGAATTTATCATTGGACTCTGACAAGTTTATCACTAGGTAATTTTGTGTTTATCATAAGTAAAAAATTGCATGAAATTACTGAGATCAGGGTGGGTAAAATTTCTTGACTGGGGGGGGGGGGGGGGGCAAAACAGCTCACTGGAGGGGCATTTTTCCCCAGTTAACATGTTAAAATAGGCCCTGCTCTGTTGTTTCCATAGCTATGTGTGGTCACGGATACCCACGTCACAAGCCCTATTGTGTGGTAACACACTCTGATGTTGAAATAGATAAATAAATAGATAAGCCCATGCAGCGGAGCCGATGTTTATTTCCTTTGTTCCGGTCTCTGTTGTCGTGGGCGACCAGGCGATCGGCCCGCGGCGGGCCCGGTAGTGACCTTTTCCCGCTGCGGTCTGTGGCCGCACCAGCTTATGCTACAAGTAAGCTCGCTGAGAAAAATGAATACTGTCACCACCGCACAGTGGGCGAGAACGGCCTGTTAGTGCGACATGGGGCGAAAAATACAATTTCAAAAACGACTATTTCATACGGCTTATTTTCAAGCAAAATGTCCATAGCATGAAAGTATAGCATCGATTCGCCGATAAATTTGTTTATTTTCATGCACCATGTCTTCAAATTGTTACCATGTCTCCATGTCTTCACCAAGTCGTCAATGTCGGCGGCTTAACTATTGTTAAGCCGCCGGCATTGCTATGGCGCGCCTCATTCTCATCGCATGGATATATGCTCATTTGGGAGGCGAAGAACGTTTCGTAGAGGCTTTGTGGTATTTTTCATGGACAGTTCAAATCATCAGCAGCCCGAAATACCTAAATATGACCTTTTCATGTGAATGAGCAATTTTATATTTTTACATTAAGGGAGGTATGTCATTTGACGTAGCTGGCCAACATAATTAAAAATTGAGTTAAGTCTACAATTTTTATTCCGCGGTTCTCCGCTTTGATGAATCATATTTGTATGCCTCGTTAGGGTTTATACTTTGTGTCTAAATAAAGAAACCTTGCGCATATTTGCGCTTTTTATTTTCGAGCTTATTTTATAGTGTACATCACTATAAACTCTGCGCCATTACAATGCCCGGATCTCTGATGTCCCTAGTTAACTGGCCGTACAAAGGCCATTTTTTCTATAAAAAAGAACAAATACAATTAAAGAAGTCTAAAGATAGCAAATGACAAGGGCCACAAAATGGCTATCTCGGATTTGTAAAACTTTTGTTTTTCGACCCCCAATAATACAAAAGTTTAAAAAAGATGCCCTCAAAATCAAACTTTTCAAACATTTTCCAAAGAACGGAATTTATGTTGGAGAACTACATATGGCCAAAACCCAAAACAAAATTTAAAGCATTATCTTTGTTTTTGACTGACGTATGACACCATAAGTAAGAGTAACTCATGATGTAATATTTTGAAATGTGTTTTGTTGCTTTTATTAACCAAATACATACAAACAAATCCCAGCACTGTATTTCTGAGACAAAACCGGTCTAGAAACATGCTTTTTGTATTTATATTTATCAATTTAAAATGTCGACCTTATGTGACCTGACCTTGATCTGAGCTGAGCTTGGAACTAATTTCACTTAAATGAGGTCAGATGGTAAAATGACTATCACTATCGAATTATACGTGTAATACAACATGTAACATAATACATGTGTCGCATGACTTTCGTATATTTTTTGCGCATAGTGAGCTTTTGTGACCCAACCTTGACCTTTGCCAAGAATCTCACTTTAGCTCATGCGGGATGTGTATTATACCTTTGGGAGCACTTTATGTGATCATGGTCGCAATCAAACGCTTTGGATGGAAAGTATGACCCATAAACTCAAATGCATCGATTTTGACCCTTGACCCAACTTTGACCTAATGTGTGACCTAAATTGCACAATTTGGAGTATGTTTTAGATGCGACTCACTGAGAGCTTTCGAATGCCACCTTGCGCGTCTCGTTGCGATAATTGGTTCTGGAGATAACGAGAGGGGGGGGGGGGGGGTCAGTAATTGCCCCCCGGTCAATGCCGGGTTAAACCCAGATAAAAGAAAGTGCATATTTTTTATCTCCCTGATTCATTAGCTATCGATTGATATGCTACATATTCAAACCGATGCCGTAAATTGAAGCCGAAACGCCGTGTCGCGCTAAAAGGCCGTTCTCGCCCACTGTGCACCGACCACATAGCATGGAACAGGCAGCTGAGATCCAACCCCCATTGACGACACACGGTGTTGGTATCGGCAGCACCGCACGGACCATGCTCAGGATCGCAGCGCCAGCTGAGATCCAGCCCCCATTGACGACACACGGTGTTGATACCGGCAGCACCGCACGGACCATGCTCAGGATCGCAGCGCCAGCTGAGATCCAGCCCCCATTGACGACACACGGTGTTGGTATCGGCAGCACCGCACGGACCATGCTCAGGATCACAGCGCCAGCTGAGATCCAGCCCCCATTGACGACACACGGTGTTGATACCGGCAGCACCGCACGGACCATGCTCAGGATCGCAGCGCCAGCTGAGATCCAGCCCCCCATTGACGACACACGGTGTTGATACCGGCAGCACCGCACGGACCATGCTCAGGATCGCAGCGCCAGCTGAGATCCAGCCCCCATTGACGACACACGGTGTTGATACCGGCAGCACCGCACGGACCATGCTCAGGATCGCAGCGCCAGCTGAGATCCAGCCCCCATTGACGACACACGGTGTTGGTATCGGCAGCACCGCACGGACCATGCTCAGGATCGCAGCGCCAGCTGAGATCCAACCCCCATTGACGACACACGGTGTTGGTATCGGCAGCACCGCACGGACCATGCTCAGGATCGCAGCGCCAGCTGAGATCCAGCCCCCATTGACGACACACGGTGTTGGTATCGGCAGCACCGCACGGACCATGCTCAGGATCGCAGCGCCAGCTGAGATCCAACCCCCATTGACGACACACGGTGTTGGTATCGGCAGCACCGCACGGACCATGCTCAGGATCGCAGCGCCAGCTGAGATCCAGCCCCCATTGACGACACACGGTGTTGATACCGGCAGCACCGCACGGACCATGCTCAGGATCGCAGCGCCAGCTGAGATCCAGCCCCCATTGACGACACACGGTGTTGATACCGGCAGCACCGCACGGACCATGCTCAGGATCGCAGCGCCAGCTGAGATCCAGCCTCCATTGACGACACACGGTGTTGATACCGGCAGCACCGCACGGACCATGCTCAGGATCGCAGCGCCAGCTGAGATCCAGCCCCCATTGACGACACACGGTGTTGATACCGGCAGCACCGCACGGACCATGCTCAGGATCGCAGCGCCAGCTGAGATCCAGCCCCCATTGACGACACACGGTGTTGATACCGGCAGCACCGCACGGACCATGCTCAGGATCGCAGCGCCAGCTGAGATCCAGCCTCCATTGACGACACACGGTGTTGATACCGGCAGCACCGCACGGACCATGCTCAGGATCGCAGCGCCAGCTGAGATCCAGCCCCCATTGACGACACACGGTGTTGGTATCGGCAGCACCGCACGGACCATGCTCAGGATCGCAGCGCCAGCTGAGATCCGGCCCCCATTGACGACACACGGTGTTGATACCGGCAGCACCGCACGGACCATGCTCAGGATCGCAGCGCCAGCTGAGATCCGGACGTGTGGAAAGCCTCAGCACTCAAACAGCAGGTGTTGATGCCTGATGGTGGCCTGATGGCAGCTCAGGCTCAGCAGTGTACGGAGCTACTGATACAGAGCTGATACTGATGCCTGCTGATACCGATACCAGCGCGATATCAAGCACGCAGTGCTGTTGAGGCTAAGGGTGCCCGACACGGTAACCAGGGGCGAATAACTAGATAAGATTGGCCGACAGCCACGCAGATTGAGATACCGATGATAACAATCGTCACACCGCCGCTGATCTTCAGATGGCTGCAGTTCAGGACTCGGGTGGACGCATAGTTTATATCAGCTCAATGTTTTGTAGGTGATATGGTTCTGGTTGCCATAATGCTGATGTAAATATAAACTGGGATGATCAATAACATGTCAATATTTATATTTGATGTAAGCAATGACCGGAATGTATTGAATCGAGCTTCCGTGCATACAACATCTTGAAGGAAGCTTGAAGATGTTGCAAAAACGAAAGCTCGATTCACTAAATCCGGCCACATACAAAATAAATATTGACATGTTATTGATCATCCCGGTTTACATAGGTGGGCACCGGTCCGTTACTCCGTTACTCCGTTACTAACTAAGTTACTTCTTTGAGTAACGATATAACGGACTCGTTACATTTGTTTTACATAGCGGACCGAGTAACGGAAGTTACTTTTGTGGTCCGTTACTTCGTTACTTTTTAGTGCGTTACTCCGTTACTACGTTACTCCGTTACTTTGTTCTTATACTTGTTTCTCTTCACGCCCGGGTTTATTCGCACCAGCAATCAATGCCTTACACACGTAAACATTTATAGTGCCATATGGCGTAAAGGGCTGCCAAATATCGTACCTGTTGGGCTGTTGCTTAATGCGGCGCAATGCGCAATGACTGCGATAAGCGTGTTTTGGATCATCAACCAAGTTAAGGAGGCAATTGTCACCGGCTAGTACTTAGGGGGACATAAGTCAGTCAAAAATATAGATATTGCTTTGAAATTTTGTTTGGGCATCGCCCATACTTGGTTCTCCAATATGTCTCCCGGCTTTTGAATGTGTTTGCAAATTTTGATTTTGTGAGAATTTTTCCCCCAAAAATCATTTTTGTTTTCATCTCAAAGTCAAAATTTTGAAATATATTGAAAAACCGGAAGATATATTGGAGAACCAAGTAGGGACGATGCTCAAACCGAATTTCAAAGCAATATCTATATTTTTGACTGACTTGTGTCTCCCTAAGTACTAGCCGGTGGCAATTTCCTTCCTAACTTGGTTGATGATACAAAACACGCCTGCGATAAAGGCCTGTGATCCAAAACATGCCGATCCCGATGCCGCGGAAGTTGAAAATATTCGTCAGCTGCTATAGGCCGCCGGCAAGCTGGCGGCACTGGTTTATGATAAAGGCGAGCTTCGATGTACTGAGCTTCCTCTGGTGACCTCAACATTGACCTGAGAGAAAATGTGACAAGCGTAGGAAAAGGGGGACCGGGAGGTCATGGCCGACCCCACTTTCTGCATTTTTTTTTTGTAAAACAAATATTTGGCTAAATTATCCAGATATACACCAAACACTTTTTTTCCCAAAAGCAATATATTTCTATAACATAGACACGCATTTTCAGTATAGATCGCGAAAGTGGCGCAAAATTCGAAAATGGCGCATGTTGTTATGATATTGTGTGCTTCGGGGGGGGGGGGGGGGGGAGAGCAATCTGGCACAGTGGTAAGACATTTGCTTTTTCTTCTTCTTTGTATTCAACTGTATCACCAACGGGATGAACCCAATGACAGACGAAGTCAAATAGTTAAAAACGTAAACACATACATACAAATACAGCTACAAAAGAGGAAATAAAAGATAACAGAAAATATTAAAAACGCGTTACATGTCACGCAGAACATCATGCACTCCACACTGCTTCCTGACATACTTCAGCACCTGCCGCTTGAAGGAGCCATGGCCATCATGGAAGATGTCGGCCGGGACAGTCTTCTCTATAAGGAAGGCGTTCGTGACCATTGGCAAGCGAGTGAACATTCCATTCTGCGCGATGTTGACACGAGAGTGAGGAAAATTAAGCAGGTTTTGTTGGCGGGTCGATCGGGCGGGCACGTAAAGAGAGAAGCTTTCGAGCAAACGCGGTGTATCCAGTTTGCTGCATAGAACGCTTTTGAGAAAAAGGAGATCATGCTGAACTCGCCTTGTGGCTAGAGTGGAGATTTTGAAGTGGTGACAAAGGTCACGATAGGAGAGAGAAGGAGCATTTCCGGACTGGGTGTTGTGGAGAAGCCACATAAATAATATGTGCTGCACCCGATCGACCCGCTTTGTATGGGAGTCGGCCGCACCAGCCCAGATCACAGATGAAAACTCGAGAATAGATCGCACGTTGGAAAAATAGGCAGCTACAATAGCTGTGCGATTGAAGTTAGAACTGTGGTTCGAGCCAGATTGAAAAGAGCGGATGAGGAGACCCAGGGATCGATTTGCTCGTTTGACGATGCTGTCAACGTGCGCAGCGAAAGTAAGTTTTCGATCCAATGTCACACCCAGGTCACGTATCTACTCGACATGATCAAGTTTAAACTTGGAGCTGCAGCTGCCTATATAGTAGTTGGTCTGGTCTGGACTGGTGCGCGCCTGAGGGTGATAGTGAACGCTTTGCATTTGGATGAATTTAAGTTTAGTGCCCATCTGACAGACCAGGCTGAGAGACGACTGCGATCATTTTGAAGCAGTCGCCCGTCAGACGGGGTGCTAATTTTGCGATAAATTTTGACGTCATCGGCATACATGAGACAATCTGAGTCGAGGGATCGTGGTAGATTGTTGATGAAGAGCAAGCAAATTAGAGGTGCCAAAATCGATCCCTCAGGAACTCCGGAGATAACAGGTTTCCAATCGGATGTTTCTCCGTTCACGATGACCCTCTGGTGCCTATCGGACAGGTACGAGACGAACCATTTTGGAACGTTTTCACAAAGGTTGTATGCATGTTCGAGCTTGTGGATGATAAGCACTTGATTAACACTTTGAAATGCAGCCGAATAGTCAGTGTAGATGGCGTCCGTCTGATACCCGTCCGATATGGCCTCCCACGCGGTTTTGAGAAACATGGCTAATCTCGTGGCGCAAGATCGCTTCGGAACAAAGCCATGCTGCTCCACGCAAATAGCAGGTGAGACATGACAATACAGTTGGTCGTACACCACACGCTCTAGAATCTTCCCGAAGAGACTGATCAGGGAGACCGAACGATAATTTTTAGGCAGATTTTTGTCTTTTTTTTATCGGAATAATGTTTGCCTGCTTCCATCTCTCCGGGAAGACTCCAGCTGTGGCAGACATCCTACATATCTTGGTGAGCGGCACCACCAACTCCTCTGCACACTCTACAATAACGCGCGCACCGATATGATCGGTACCGCATGCCTTGTTCGGCGCTAATGCCCGCAGAGCGCTCCTCACCGCGACATCGGACACATGCAGTTCGCAGAGAACATCTAAGTCGTACGCAGGCGCCTCAGGTAGTTGCGCTACAAAAGGGTCCGCAAATTTGAACGCGAAAGCCTCGTTTAGAAGTGTCGCACGCTCGGTATCTCCGGTCACATGATTGTTAGCCGCGCCGCGAAGAACAGGAGAGACAGATTATTTTTGGGTGACACATTTCAGAAATGACCAGTAGCGCGTAGGGTTAGTTCGAAAATCGTCTGTGAGCTTGTGTAGCTATTGGGAGTAGCGGTGCGACTAAACAGTTTTGAATTGTCTTCTCTTGTCGGCAAAGTCGGCGCGACTGTCGGGGCATGGATTGCGTAGCATGCGACGAAACGCTGCCTCCTTCAGGCGCAGGGCTGAGCGAACCTCCCGATCGAACCATGGCGGCCGCTTGCGTCGCAGTTCCACCGTAGGGATGTGGTCGGCTATGGCGGAGTTCAGCAGGTCGTAAAACTCGTCGACGGCCTCGTTGACGCCCATGCCGTCCAGGATCCCCCAGTGGATGAGGGACAAGCTCCGTCGCAGGCACGCGAAATCGGCGCGCTTGTAGTCGAGCGCAGGGCGTCTCGTCACTTGTGGAGCACGCACCGCAGGCACGCTGAAGCTGGCGACGAACTCCTTGTGGTCGGAGTCGAATACACTATCTCGCACGTCGATAGTGGCAGGCATGCGTCGACTGAAGACGAGGTCTAGGGTGTTGTTGCCCCTGGTATGCTCGGATACCCACTGTTTGAGACCGTGCACGTCACAAGAGTCCAAAAAGCCAACGGCACGGGCGTTGGCTCTGGAGGTGTCCGGCACTGCTCTGTCAGGTGTAGTCGTCCACTTCACATCTGGTAGGTTCAGATCACCCGCGACGATGAGCCTGCCATCTGCCGGCCGAGCGTTGGCAATCGTGGCGGCGATCCTTTCGAGCGCTGCGTTGTCGCTTGGCGGCCGGTAGCAGATCATGACCGTCACCGCCAGCCGCTGCAGCCGGATGAGAAGAACTTCGGTGTCTGCCGGGTCCGGCAGGCGCAGCGGCCACAGCGATGTTCGGACCGCGCAAACGACCCCATCGCCGAGAGACGCCCGGTCTCTTCGAAACCAGGTGTGCTGATCGTAGCCGAGCTCGAGCTCCGAGTCAGCGACGGTGTCGCTAAACCAGGTTTCCGAGAACGACACTACGTCGTAATCTTGGATCAATGGAGCGACCGCGCGGAGCGTTCCCAACTGCTTCTTTAGGCTTCTGGTGTTGGCGTGGTATACCGTCAGCCTGTCAGTGATGTCTGCTCTGTCGCGTCCAGCTCCCGTTGCCGGTCCAGGGTTGACCTCCACGTCTCCCGACACCAGAATTATCCGACAGCGCTGATATGATGCGTCTGATCTGCTGTCGTACGGGATCCTGGAGCAAAAGAAGCGACCGGTGCGCTCGTAGCGGAGCACGCGGAACTTGAGGTTTGTTGGTTTTCCGTGAGGTGTCGCTTCGGTCGGAGTCACCCGGTCTGCCATGGCCCCAGGCCCGTGGTCAGCTGACTCGGGTGACTCGGGTGAGTTGCACTGTCGCGGCGGGCGTGCTCGTCTGAATCCGCCCGTGGCTGACAGTAGGAGCAGAGCCAACGGTATGACGACAAAAGCCGGCGGGGCGGCCGCCGGGTCTCGAACCCGGGTCGTCCGATTCCGTGACCGCGTCTCTGACCACTTGACTGTCGCGGACTTAACACCCGGGACCTCGGGAGAGGTGCACATCTTGCTCTCCGGAGTTACTTTGATGCGGGTCCCAACGGTCATGGCGTCACGGTTTCACCCTCCGAACACAACCCTAATGCTAAGGGCTATTGTCGGGAGTGTACACTGCCTGTCTAGAAAAAGGGTGGCACAAACTGATCCTGAACATTTAAGGCAGATGCTGGTCACAAAAAGTTCGCACTTCGGGTCTTCAAATCACCAAAATCACGCGACTTCTCGAGACACGCGTTTTCACACGTTTTCCTTTCTGTGCCGTGGACCGAGGTTCAAATCCCTCGGCGGGCCTCTGCAAAAATTCGTCCCGGCCCCCATATCCCTCGGAAGAGGGTGAGAGTTCCAGTTAGCGTTTTGGTCGCAGGAGGATATGGTGCTTGGTCCATTACATTGTGTCTTCGACAGAAGAAGAGAAGTGAGCTGTACAAAGCTAGGAACTTTATTAAAATAATTATTTATGAAATTAGTATGTATAAATGTAATGATTATATCATCATTGCTTACACAACTAGGATAATATTGTCAGTGGCGAAGAGTTCGCTCGCTGGTCCAGTAACGCTGTTTTTATCACATGCTCACATATGAAGCTTCTCGACACAGCGCTACGTTTTTTTGTTGACACAACGCTGAATGACAGGACAAAACATCTAATATATTCAGCAGGAGAGTCCTTACAACCAGAGTATGCATTAAGTGATTTATCGACTTGGCCTTCAAAACTGCTATCTCAGCGGTAAAATGCCATTATTAAAGTTACTGGTTTCCTTTAAACACCCTATTGACACCCCTGAAAAAGATCACGTCCTAGAACCCCCCCCCCCCGCTCGAAAGGTTCGATGTCATGGTGTGTACGTACAATGTTTGTAACCGTGGCGACGCCACTGGCTGCAGTTCATATAAGCGCAATTCCAGGTGGAATATCGGTTCAGCATTTATCACACGTTAGATTGCCACCAATTTCAAATCGGTAAGTACGAAACCGATGCCAATTGTCGATATATGAAACATAATTAACAAGAGCCCATCAGTAAAATTTTCTCTCTTTTTGTGTGATTGTGAAAATGGGAGCATATTATTCTTTAATGTTCGTACAGTGCTACCTACAAGATTGTTAGCCGAATATGTTGTACGATTAGGTAGTATGATCCTGCTATTTCATCGGAAAGATGAGTTCTTCAACAGACGTAGTTGCGTTATACTGGTGCAAAATTGGGGCCTAGCTACGTGTTATCAGCAGCTGTGAGACGAATTTCATATCTTTCCAGGTTCACAACACTGACAAGGGGAGTTTATTGCATTCAACCTGTCTAAACCATCTGATAACATTGTTTAACCGCTCAACAGGCTTCAGTTGGTAAATAGGCTCTAGATTGAATCGCGCAGCCTTGCAGGCTGCGTACTTTGCTAATGTTCGCTCCATTTTAGAGTACTGCAGTGTGATCTGGGCGGGGGCGGCCGGTTCCCACACAGTGCGGGTCGATCGAGTGCAGCACACATTTCTCATATGGATTCTAAATCACACTTCTGGTCGAACCGCCTCTCTCTCGTATGGTGACCTGCTGCACCACTTTAGCATTCCATCCCTGGCGTCTCGGAGAGTGCAGTGTATGACATTCTTTTCCTCCGCAATGTCGTCCGGGCCAAATAGGGCTCTTCAATTGTGCTGCGCTCTTTCTCTTTACACGTGCCTGCTCGATCGACCCGCACGCATACTCTCTTCACGGTGCTCCGAGCACGAGTGAGCACCGTAAGATCTGGGTTATTTTGTAGGGCCCCATGAGAGATAAGTGATTAGTGTAAGTGACAGAGACGTTACTGCAGACCTGTTCGCCGATGATATTTACGTTTTTAAAGTCATGTTATGTCTTATGTTCTATCAATGTGGCGACGCCACTGGCGGGTAGTGTGGGGTGCGAAACTTTGTATCACTGTAGTAGCCTATTTACTTCTAACAGTATAGCACTGCTATGAGTTTATTTTACTTTCATGTCAGTGTGCTCGTTTAATATTGGAATTTGGCGTACCTTATTTATTCATTTACCGGGTCTCCCAAAAGTTATTACCGCATTTGCTTTTCACATATATCAAACAATACATGTCCGATGCAAACAAAAAGGGTATCATTCGGAAGCTTCATTAAACAAGTTGTATTCTGTCTTACGCATCGACTAATATCGCCCGAAGTACCACCGCAACCACGCACTTTCTACGTGTCGCCCATTTCGGGCGGGCGGCGCACAAGATGATCTGGCGCTTGGTCTCCTCGACGACTCTGGCGCATGTCTCCCGAGAGATGCTGTTGATGGCTGCGCGGATCACATCCTCCAACTCGTTCAAGTCATTCGGCTTGTCCTCAGAGTATCTGTCTTCTTAATTTGTCCCCGCAGACACAGATGGGATTGTCAGGTCCGGCGATTGTGGAGGCCAACAGGCAACAGGTAATGGCACCCTTGGAGATCAGCTGGCCCCCAAAGCGCGTCTGGAGCCACTCCAGCGTCTTTGTTTAGCTTTGTGAGCAGGTGCGCCGTCCTGCTCTAACCACTGCAGGTTGATGGTGTCGGCGCATATTTGTTGCAGTGTGTCCCAGAACTGCTGGAGGACCTCCTGGTACCGTTCCTGGTTCGCAGTGGGTCAGACGCCGAATGGGGACGGTCGGGTCTTTTGTGCGCCTTCCTTGATTTCCACGATGTTTTGAGCAAAACTGGAGTGCTGCGTTCGTTTGTTCTGAACTTGAGCCACTTTCAATACAATTTTAGTTTTCCGTGATATAGTTTTGGGAGTTTTTTCTCGGGTCGACACGGTAATTCCGCTGGGTTTGTACGATAGCCCCTGTCTCATGATAGAATTGAACTACTTTGGTTTTATGCTTTCTGCTAAGCATGAACATTTCGGAGTTATGATAAAACATATCAACACAAATTTGTATCGATTCTTCTTGCACGTGAAATAAGTTTAAAGTATGTCATGCCTTTATCTAATGAGATACTTGCGTTGTAAATGCGGTAATAACTTTTGGGACACCCTGCAGTTCATTTATGTCACCGTAATGCTATGTGTGTTTTAACCCGCGACTTACTGGGGGGGGGGGCTATTTTTTGCCCCCCCCTTCCGTTATTTTGCAATGACTCCTAAACGAACACCGGTATCGTCACCAAACCTGCAGTACCTTCTCTCACATCAATTCTACACATGTTGGCGAAAGTAAAAATATGAGGCTGTGATAGGTCAACCTGAAATGACGTCAGAGTGACGTCATGTTCTTCGGTTTTTGTTGTAAAATAATGGTTTTCGGAAAACGCTGTCAAAGGTACGATGTTTGAGATAAACTAAATTGTTTTAAATCAAATTACTGACAATAGATCGGGCTATCAAACTGCTATCTCGGATTTTTGAGTTTGTTTGAAATGCAAAATTTCGAGAAATCCAAATACATCTTTTTTTTTACAAAATTTCAAGAAAAAATCAGAATTATCCAAAAACCGGAATATATGTGATCGAGACGTGTGCGGTGAATATGTGTACTAAATTTGAAGTCGATATCTTCAAAGATGAAAAAAATGAGTTATGACCTTTAAATGACAAAAATCGACCACCTCTCACAGCATTACTATGCATAAAAAACGCATTTCCATTTTTGCTTTTTACTTCTATTTATATGAAACAAACAATGTTCTAAGGTCATTTTACGCGGTCTAGACGATAAAAACCCATAAACATATGTTACAACGCCTAATGACCGTAATCTGCAGTTTGACCTCGTGACCTCGGATGACCTTGACCTGAACCAAGGTCATAAACAGCTTAGAAAGGTACTTAGAAGTGTCAGACACACGAATCATACCGATTTATCGACAGCTTATGCGTTTAATATCGCAATTTTGCGCGACAATTCCATCCATCGAGACCTTTTGACACGGTCAAACATTTTGTACTTGACCTGACCTGTGACGTCATCGGTGAACCTGAGGTCAACAATATTATGTTTCCCTCGATAAATTTCCCAGGGCTATCGAATGCCGTTTGCATTTTTACATTCGGTCCAGTAGTTCCTGAGATCAGAGGGGGGCAGGCTAAAAATAGCCCCCCTCCCAGTAAGTCGCGTTATGAAATATACCCCAGTAACTCGCGGGTTAAGCAATGACATCGCCTGTAAGTGGAGTTTTCTCTGTTGGCAATATTTCAAATACAAATACAAATACAAATACACGTGTCCAAAGGTTACTGGGGAGCACGGTACAATAAGCCCTCTAACGCCATCTGGCCGCATGACAGTCGGTGACGCGGTCTGCAGACCTTTCCGTCAGGTCAAGGTCAAATGGCGAAGTTTGTTCTGGACTTGAAGCTCGCTACATGGAACACACTGACAGGAACAACGTACGGCTTTTCAAGAATGATGCTCTCTCCATAATTCACAGTACATTTAGTTTAGCCATACAATGTGGTCAGAACGATACATTTTTACTATTAGCAACAACAAAAACGCCGTTGAAGCCGTAGGCGAAACGCAATAATAATTGATACACAATTGGTCCAATAATTATTGATTCACATCAGACATAAGAGATCACTTCTTTTAATCGACGACATGTGTGAAATATCTCCCCAAATGTGTCAAACTCTAGCATTTATGTCAGTCAGTAAAGCACATAACCTACCAGTAAGACGCCTTAATCGGCGAATGACGAGCGAGCCCGTAGAAACCCGATAGTTTATAAGTTACGGAACAGGGGTTTGCACGTGCGCACGTCCAGTGTGACCCAGAGTTTGACTTTCGCGACATTGCCAGTAGTGTGGTCTCAAACCACACAACACATTTCAGCATAATCGTTCCATCCGTTTCTGAGTTTCGGAACAGGGGTGTAAACGTGCGCACGTGCAGTGCGACCCAGAGTTTAACTTGCGTGACATTGCCAGTAGTGTGGTCCACACACCAAATTTCAGCTTAATCGGTCCAGCCGTTTCTCAGCTACAGCAGGATAACGTTTTCTGACACCCCTGACGCGGCACGTGCCACGCAAGATGCTGACCCCTCACGTGAGACGAAACATGGCAATAACATAATTGATTGAATGGGGCTATCAGATGGCGAAGACCGCTTGTCAATCGGATGCGGGATTCCAAAGATATAAGCGCCTCAAAAGCGTTACGGTCGGGCCGGGTCGGGTCGGTCGCGCGGGGGCGGCGGGGGCGCCCCCCCCCCCCTGGAGGCCAGGAGGGGGCACCTTGGACGTTCAAAAGAGCCCTGTGCATGTCATGGGGCCTTGGCCAGACCGAAAGGGCCCCTGAGCGGGTCAGAGGGTCCCCTGAACACGTCTAATTGGCTCCTAGCCAGCACAGAGGGGCCCCTGGGTAGGTCAAGGGTCGGAAGGGCGTTGAAAAGGTCGGAGGGTCCCCTGGACGATCTGAATGGACCCTGGCCCTTTCAACAGTAAAAATGCAGTTGTTCAGGGAATACAATTTTAAAAAATCGCGCCGCTCCGCGGCGCAATTTAACTACAAATTCAATTATATGCGGATTAGGAAAAAATCTACCCGTTTCTCGGCGCATTTATGTGTTATGTTGCTACTTTCCTATATAATTGGGCAAAATATTCACTTTAGCACCTTTTTACCGCACTTTTAAAATCACAATATAGCATTTTTAGAGGTCATACGCAATGCGACGCATTGATGAGAAAGCATATCCAGGGCATAGGACTTAAAATTTTCGCGCCGCGGAGCGGCGCAATTTGTTTAAGAGTTCCAGGTCTTGAGCTTAAAAAATATTCCAAGTTGGTATAGCTGATTCCAAATTGGTGTCGCTGGTTCCAAAGTTGATATGGCAGTTTGCTAACTACAACTCCTAAAAATTGGTATGGCCCGTGTAATACCTGTCATACTGCATGTTCCGTCCTTGTAACGTGCCTTTTCATCTGTTTTTTTTTGGGGGGGGGGCCTTTCAACGCTCCGGAAGGGGCCCTTTTGAGGCGCCGCCCCCCCCCCTGGACGAAATCCTGGCTACGTGCCTGGCAGCAGTGCGAAATGCAAGTTAGCGCAATTTCGGTATGCACCTGGCGCGTAGACTGTGCCGCACCATCTCTCTGCATTGCGGTATAGCCTATCTCTGCAACTCTTTACGTCTGAATTATGATAACTAGTCTGACATCGAAACAATCAATGCCAGCACGTGAAGAGTGACACTGTTCGACATGTTGTTGCCACACCTCGCCTACTGTTATCTACGCATGTAACATACCCCCCCCCCCCCCGGCAGGCTATGGCCACATCTCGCCGAAGACTCCCGGTGGTCAGATATTCTGCATCGTCTACTCTCTGCTGGGCATCCCAATCAGCGGCCTTCTACTGGCCGGACTCTCAGACTTCTTCGCTGGAAACCTGCTCAACTTCTACGACACCAAATGGGCGAAACATCACGGCGATTCGAAGTACGTATGGCTGATAGTCTGTCTCTGTAGAGTCTGTAGAGTCTGGCTGAGAGTCTGACAGTCTGTACGCGCTGGTCTAGCATGACGACTCCACTGGACTGAGTCTCAGCTGTGCCTCGGACCGTAACCAGATCGCTGTCGCAGCGCCGCCGGGCCGGGCTGGGGTCGACCATTTGTGAGCAGTGTCGGTGTCGACTGCTGCGGCTGTGAGCTCGGCTGGTCGTCGGCGCCGCGCCGGGAAACTCTGATCTATGTACGGCGCCGCCCATAGACGTCGACCCGGCTGAGGAAGGGTTTTTGCTCTGCTGGCCAGCCGAAAACTGGGTCACCGCCCCAGTCCTGACGGAGAGCCGGCTCATGGCGGAAATTGTCCACCATTCAGCGTTTTATCTCGAGGTCATGCGGACAATTTGGTAGGCTTTCGCGTGTGGTGGACGATTTGTGTCTGTTGAGCTAGCTCAGAAGAGCCGGCCGAGCGCGATGCTATGAAGTTTGATGGCGTAGCTAAACAACAGCTTGCTCTACTTTGCCGTCCCAATATCTCACGCTGCAATATATTACTGTTAGGTCGCCACGACCTCTGAGTCAGGGACATGCTGAAGAAATACTGCCCGTTTGAACATTTTCATCTGAATGTCCGCAGACAAATGGCCGATATATTGTGATTGAAACGGTATAGTGTTCGACTGCGATACATTTATTGGAAGCTAGTGAGCTTTTTCTTTATTCCTGACGACATGTGACCATTTCTGACTTCTTTATGCTCGCTCTGCCCGACAGGTGGAGTCTGGCGGCGTTCACCGTGCTCTATCTTCTAGTCGGCTTCCTGATGTTTGTGTTCGTGCCGGCCATATTCTTCAGCTGGCTGGAGGACTGGAACTACCGCGAGGCCGTCTACTACGCCTTCATCACCCTCTCCACCATCGGCTTCGGCGACTACACGGCCGGTACGCCCACTGCAACTCACCAATGACCGGTGACGCCCAGTGACGTCACTCACTCACCAGTGACGGCAATCATGCGTCCGCTTCCCTCGTGGTCGGTCGTCCCTCTTGCGTTTTTCTTTCCGTAATGCATATTGGAGATGGAAGAAAATGAGAACACCGTACATAGACATTTAACTTTAAATTATGAACGATAAATTAACACAACTCTGCCCGAACTTCTGTCATTGGCAGTCGTCTGTCGTCTGTCGTCTGTCGTCTGTCGTCTGTCGTCTGTCGTCTGTCGTCTGTCGTCGAAGGTGATCGGCTTATTGGCTTCCACTATTGCAATATGTTTTTTGTGTACCTCTTTGTAAATTGACTTGACGTGGTCCATTTACATGAAAAAGCAAACACAAAGCCATGCAAATTCAATATTTTTGTTTTGTTTCATACGTACCGGGTACGTGAGCATGTCATTTTAATTCCTTAAAATATTTCACTCCAAGACAGTATTGACCGACTCTGCCCTGACGCCTGCCTTTGTCCGGTTACAGCTATTTCTGACGATACGCCGTGGATGAGTGTCTACAAAGTGTTCGTCATGGTCTGGATCCTGGTGGGCCTCGGCTACTGGATCCTCGTCCTCAACTTCCTACAGAAGACGTTCAAGTCAAAGGAGGTAATGAAGACGCTGAAGTCTACCTCCCGCCTGATCGCCAAGGAAGCTGACGAGCTGCGTGCTGCGCTGGCCGAGGCGGGTATCATCAACCGGGACGCCACTTTCATTCCAGAACACTCCAAGATGGCGTTGAGTATGATGCTGAGTATGAGCAGGTCCCTGGCGGGCACCATGCCGTCCGGAGACGGTGAGGGGACGGCCGAACCCCCGGCTGGACTGCGAGGGATCCATTCCATCGGGAACAACATGCGCAGCCATGGACTCCTGGCTGCGCTGATGTCGTCTCTACCGACACCGTCGTCCCCAACGCAGACGGCGACGACGTCGACAGCAACTCCGACGTCGATGACGACGCAAACGACGCCAGCGGCGGCGGCGGCGGCGGTCGACGAGCTTGAAGGTCAGGTGAACGAAGGTTACCTGTCTGATGACACCACGGCGCGGGTGTCGTCTGTGTCCTCGCCGACGTCGTCGTCAGGCAGGCGGCCGCAGACGGAGACGGAGACGGAGACGGAGACAGAGACGGATGGGGATGCAGGACTGGTGATGACGGTGAAGGAGTCTAGCGATGCTCCGACAGAAGGACAGGAGGGTGTGTCTGCGGCAGCTGCGTCTCCTGGCTGTGGTGTGTAGATGTGACCACAGACGATACTCCAAGTATTCATCACCATTTTACTCTGTCACAACTTTTGGAGATGAAGCGTGCACTCTGGGAAACTGAGATGTGCGACGAGGAATTGTTGGTGTCGCTGCCATTGTATTTATATTCATCCGATCGTGATCGACCTTTGCAACGTGATGGATGATGGATATCCATACCTCCTTATGCGTAGCAACTGTAACTTCAAACTGTGTACGTTTTTTAAAAACAGTTACATATGTGTTTTAACAGCATTCCAGAAAGAATGCATCGGTTCCGAGCTCCTCGGTCGCAGCTCTGCTGATACAATATTGCAATATTACTAGTATTACTGCCGTTACAATGACACATTGCACGTGAATGATTGGTGATAACATTTTGCTCAGATTAGCTTCTGAAAAGAATGCGAACACCATGCATGTACCTATTCGTAGCTGATCTGGAACCGTAATCAGGCCAGTGGTAAAATGTCTGGTGTTTTAGTTTGCTTTGCTTGGACATTGTGAATGATTATATAATATAGGTATACCATCCACAATCCACCCAGCACATATTTTTAGAAGATGCGTAGGTCAACTACTTTGAATAAGTGGTTTTTAAATGGTCATGATATTGACTGTTGCAGTTTTAATGAATATTTCCGATGACAGTTAAACCTTGACTCCCTTCTCCAGTTTTTGCGAAACAATGTGCGCTGCCCAAAGCGTTCATGTTCAGCACCAACTACATGAGAGTCTTCAACTGAAACGTTCCATACATCATATTCTTAGATAAAAAAAGGAACATTCTCTGTAGTCTCTCATTCATTCTTAATCACATGCCACCATTCCCGGATGTGTGGGTAAGTACTGATGTTGTGATGTTCTAAGATGTTGTGCAGTTCTAAATACCACATATACATACATACCACGTTTGTATCAGCCGTATTGTATATGAGCATGTCACATGGATGCTCGAAGGTGGTGCTGGGAGCGCTTGGAAAGCAAAATGCTTAGGTACCGAAAGATATCTGTGACACGCCGCACTTGATATATTGTGTCGAATGTCTGTCGAAATATGCTCCTTCCATGTACAATGTACAATGTACATTCCAGATTGTCTTTGCTGTTGCTAAGAGGAATAATTGCTGGTCGCTTTTGAAAAGCGGTGTGAATAAAATTCCAGCGTCTATATTGCAATCATGCTATAGACGGGTGGTTTGCCACTTCTCTAAGAGGAAGTGTGTATTTTGTGCATACAAATATGCACTCTTGAGATGCAATACACCATACAAAATCTGCTGCGGTGTTTTCTTTGATATTTCTCTTCTCGAAGAGGAAGTGTGCATTTGGTGCATGTGCATATTATCATATTAAATACCATGTAAAAATCTGCCAAAATGCTTTGTCTTTAAATGTTCGTTTTCTCTTGGTTTTCTCATATTTAAAATCGTAGAAAAATGAGAAATTTACATGTTTTTCAGAGTTCGAAGATTTCCACTGGGCCGTCGCTCAGAAAGTGGGAGGAGCTTGTGTGTGTGTGTGTGTGTGTGTGTGTGTGTGTGTGTGTGTGTGTGTGTGTGTGTGTGTGTGTGTGTGTGTGTGTGTGTGTGTGTGTGTGTGTGTGTGTGTGTGTGTGTGTGTGTGTGTGTGTGTGTGTGTGTGTGTGTGTGTGTGTGTGTGTGTGTGTGTGTGTGTGTGTGTGTGTGTGTGTGTGTGTGTGTGTGTGTGTGTGTGTGTGTGTGTGTGTGTGTGTGTGTGTGTGTGTGTGTGTGTGTGTGTGTGTGTGTGTGTGTGTGTGTGTGTGTGTGTGTGTGTGTGTGTGTGTGTGTGTGTGTGTGTGTGTGTGTGTGTGTGTGTGTGTGTGTGTGTGTGTGTGTGTGTGTGTGTGTGTGTGTGTGTGTGTGTGTGTGTGTGTGTGTGTGTGTGTGTGTGTGTGTGTGTGTGTGTGTGTGTGTGTGTGTGTGTGTGTGTGTGTGTGTGTGTGTGTGTGTGTGTGTGTGTGTGTGTGTGTGTGTGTGTGTGTGTGTGTGTGTGTGTGTGTGTGTGTGTGTGTGTGTGTGTGTGTGTGTGTGTGTGTGTGTGTGTGTGTGTGTGTGTGTGTGTGTGTGTGTGTGTGTGTGTGTGTGTGTGTGTGTGTGTGTGTGTGTGTGTGTGTGTGTGTGTGTGTGTGTGTGTGTGTGTGTGTGTGTGTGTGTGTGTGTGTGTGTGTGTGTGTGTGTGTGTGTGTGTGTGTGTGTGTGTGTGTGTGTGTGTGTGTGTGTGTGTGTGTGTGTGTGTGTGTGTGTGTGTGTGTGTGTGTGTGTGTGTGTGTGTGTGTGTGTGTGTGTGTGTGTGTGTGTGTGTGTGTGTGTGTGTGTGTGTGTGTGTGTGTGTGTGTGTGTGTGTGTGTGTGTGTGTGTGTGTGTGTGTGTGTGTGTGTGTGTGTGTGTGTGTGTGTGTGTGTGTGTGTGTGTGTGTGTGTGTGTGTGTGTGTGTGTGTGTGTGTGTGTGTGTGTGTGTGTGTGTGTGTGTGTGTGTGTGTGTGTGTGTGTGTGTGTGTGTGTGTGTGTGTGTGTGTGTGTGTGTGTGTGTGTGTGTGTGTGTGTGTGTGTGTGTGTGTGTGTGTGTGTGTGTGTGTGTGTGTGTGTGTGTGTGTGTGTGTGTGTGTGTGTGTGTGTGTGTGTGTGTGTGTGTGTGTGTGTGTGTGTGTGTGTGTGTGTGTGTGTGTGTGTGTGTGTGTGTGTGTGTGTGTGTGTGTGTGTGTGTGTGTGTGTGTGTGTGTGTGTGTGTGTGTGTGTGTGTGTGTGTGTGTGTGTGTGTGTGTGTGTGTGTGTGTGTGTGTGTGTGTGTGTGTGTGTGTGTGTGTGTGTGTGTGTGTGTGTGTGTGTGTGTGTGTGTGTGTGTGTGTGTGTGTGTGTGTGTGTGTGTGTGTGTGTGTGTGTGTGTGTGTGTGTGTGTGTGTGTGTGTGTGTGTGTGTGTGTGTGTGTGTGTGTGTGTGTGTGTGTGTGTGTGTGTGTGTGTGTGTGTGTGTGTGTGTGTGTGTGTGTGTGTGTGTGTGTGTGTGTGTGTGTGTGTGTGTGTGTGTGTGTGTGTGTGTGTGTGTGTGTGTGTGTGTGTGTGTGTGTGTGTGTGTGTGTGTGTGTGTGTGTGTGTGTGTGTGTGTGTGTGTGTGTGTGTGTGTGTGTGTGTGTGTGTGTGTGTGTGTGTGTGTGTGTGTGTGTGTGTGTGTGTGTGTGTGTGTGTGTGTGTGTGTGTGTGTGTGTGTGTGTGTGTGTGTGTGTGTGTGTGTGTGTGTGTGTGTGTGTGTGTGTGTGTGTGTGTGTGTGTGTGTGTGTGTGTGTGTGTGTGTGTGTGTGTGTGTGTGTGTGTGTGTGTGTGTGTGTGTGTGTGTGTGTGTGTGTGTGTGTGTGTGTGTGTGTGTGTGTGTGTGTGTGTGTGTGTGTGTGTGTGTGTGTGTGTGTGTGTGTGTGTGTGTGTGTGTGTGTGTGTGTGTGTGTGTGTGTGTGTGTGTGTGTGTGTGTGTGTGTGTGTGTGTGTGTGTGTGTGTGTGTGTGTGTGTGTGTGTGTGTGTGTGTGTGTGTGTGTGTGTGTGTGTGTGTGTGTGTGTGTGTGTGTGTGTGTGTGTGTGTGTGTGTGTGTGTGTGTGTGTGTGTGTGTGTGTGTGTGTGTGTGTGTGTGTGTGTGTGTGTGTGTGTGTGTGTGTGTGTGTGTGTGTGTGTGTGTGTGTGTGTGTGTGTGTGTGTGTGTGTGTGTGTGTGTGTGTGTGTGTGTGTGTGTGTGTGTGTGTGTGTGTGTGTGTGTGTGTGTGTGTGTGTGTGTGTGTGTGTGTGTGTGTGTGTGTGTGTGTGTGTGTGTGTGTGTGTGTGTGTGTGTGTGTGTGTGTGTGTGTGTGTGTGTGTGTGTGTGTGTGTGTGTGTGTGTGTGTGTGTGTGTGTGTGTGTGTGTGTGTGTGTGTGTGTGTGTGTGTGTGTGTGTGTGTGTGTGTGTGTGTGTGTGTGTGTGTGTGTGTGTGTGTGTGTGTGTGTGTGTGTGTGTGTGTGTGTGTGTGTGTGTGTGTGTGTGTGTGTGTGTGTGTGTGTGTGTGTGTGTGTGTGTGTGTGTGTGTGTGTGTGTGTGTGTGTGTGTGTGTGTGTGTGTGTGTGTGTGTGTGTGTGTGTGTGTGTGTGTGTGTGTGTGTGTGTGTGTGTGTGTGTGTGTGTGTGTGTGTGTGTGTGTGTGTGTGTGTGTGTGTGTGTGTGTGTGTGTGTGTGTGTGTGTGTGTGTGTGTGTGTGTGTGTGTGTGTGTGTGTGTGTGTGTGTGTGTGTGTGTGTGTGTGTGTGTGTGTGTGTGTGTGTGTGTGTGTGTGTGTGTGTGTGTGTGTGTGTGTGTGTGTGTGTGTGTGTGTGTGTGTGTGTGTGTGTGTGTGTGTGTGTGTGTGTGTGTGTGTGTGTGTGTGTGTGTGTGTGTGTGTGTGTGTGTGTGTGTGTGTGTGTGTGTGTGTGTGTGTGTGTGTGTGTGTGTGTGTGTGTGTGTGTGTGTGTGTGTGTGTGTGTGTGTGTGTGTGTGTGTGTGTGTGTGTGTGTGTGTGTGTGTGTGTGTGTGTGTGTGTGTGTGTGTGTGTGTGTGTGTGTGTGTGTGTGTGTGTGTGTGTGTGTGTGTGTGTGTGTGTGTGTGTGTGTGTGTGTGTGTGTGTGTGTGTGTGTGTGTGTGTGTGTGTGTGTGTGTGTGTGTGTGTGTGTGTGTGTGTGTGTGTGTGTGTGTGTGTGTGTGTGTGTGTGTGTGTGTGTGTGTGTGTGTGTGTGTGTGTGTGTGTGTGTGTGTGTGTGTGTGTGTGTGTGTGTGTGTGTGTGTGTGTGTGTGTGTGTGTGTGTGTGTGTGTGTGTGTGTGTGTGTGTGTGTGTGTGTGTGTGTGTGTGTGTGTGTGTGTGTGTGTGTGTGTGTGTGTGTGTGTGTGTGTGTGTGTGTGTGTGTGTGTGTGTGTGTGTGTGTGTGTGTGTGTGTGTGTGTGTGTGTGTGTGTGTGTGTGTGTGTGTGTGTGTGTGTGTGTGTGTGTGTGTGTGTGTGTGTGTGTGTGTGTGTGTGTGTGTGTGTGTGTGTGTGTGTGTGTGTGTGTGTGTGTGTGTGTGTGTGTGTGTGTGTGTGTGTGTGTGTGTGTGTGTGTGTGTGTGTGTGTGTGTGTGTGTGTGTGTGTGTGTGTGTGTGTGTGTGTGTGTGTGTGTGTGTGTGTGTGTGTGTGTGTGTGTGTGTGTGTGTGTGTGTGTGTGTGTGTGTGTGTGTGTGTGTGTGTGTGTGTGTGTGTGTGTGTGTGTGTGTGTGTGTGTGTGTGTGTGTGTGTGTGTGTGTGTGTGTGTGTGTGTGTGTGTGTGTGTGTGTGTGTGTGTGTGTGTGTGTGTGTGTGTGTGTGTGTGTGTGTGTGTGTGTGTGTGTGTGTGTGTGTGTGTGTGTGTGTGTGTGTGTGTGTGTGTGTGTGTGTGTGTGTGTGTGTGTGTGTGTGTGTGTGTGTGTGTGTGTGTGTGTGTGTGTGTGTGTGTGTGTGTGTGTGTGTGTGTGTGTGTGTGTGTGTGTGTGTGTGTGTGTGTGTGTGTGTGTGTGTGTGTGTGTGTGTGTGTGTGTGTGTGTGTGTGTGTGTGTGTGTGTGTGTGTGTGTGTGTGTGTGTGTGTGTGTGTGTGTGTGTGTGTGTGTGTGTGTGTGTGTGTTGTGTGTGTGTGTGTGTGTGTGTGTGTGTGTGTGTGTGTGTGTGTGTGTGTGTGTGTGTGTGTGTGTGTGTGTGTGTGTGTGTGTGTGTGTGTGTGTGTGTGTGTGTGTGTGTGTGTGTGTGTGTGTGTGTGTGTGTGTGTGTGTGTGTGTGTGTGTGTGTGTGTGTGTGTGTGTGTGTGTGTGTGTGTGTGTGTGTGTGTGTGTGTGTGTGTGTGTGTGTGTGTGTGTGTGTGTGTGTGTGTGTGTGTGTGTGTGTGTGTGTGTGTGTAGTGTGTGTG
>JAXIVJ010005105.1:0-76746 GCA_036785665.1 Chirona hameri | reverse complement strand
AAGACATATGTTACAATGGAGGCTGTCCCTGCTGTTGATGCTGCCCATGTTGCTGACGCTGAACCTGCTGCGGAGACTGCCCCTGCCGCTGGGGCTGCCCCCGCTGCTGAGGCTGCTCCGTCTGCTGAGTCTGGCTATGCTGCTGAGAGTGCCTCTGCTGTTGAGACTTCCCCTGCTGCTGATACTGCCCCTGCTGCGGAAGCTGCCTATGCTGCTGAGAGTTCCCCTGCTGCTGATAGTGTCTCTGCTGCTGAGAGTGCCTATGCTGCTGAGAGTGCCCCTGCTGCTGAGACTTCTCCTGCTGCTGAAGCTGCCAATGCTGCTGAGAGTGTCCCTGCTGCTGAGAGTGTCCCTGCTGCTGAAGCTGCCTATGCTGCTGAGAGTGCCCCTGCTGCTGAGACTGCTCCTGCTGCTGAGAGTGCCTATGCTGCTGAGAGTGCCCCTGCTGCTGAGACTGCTCCTGCTGCTGAAGCTGCCTATGCTGCTGAGAGTGTCTCTGCTGTTGAGAGTGCCTCTGTTGCTGAGAGTGCTTCTGTGGTTGAGAGTGCCCCTACTGCTGAGGCCGCCCCTGTTGGTGAAGCTGCCTATGCTGCTGAAGTTGCCCCTGCTACTGAAGCTCCTCCCGCTGCTGAGGCTGACCCTGCTGCTGAGACTGTCCCTGTTGCTGAGGCTTTCCCTGAGGCTGAGGCCGCTCCTGCTGCTGAGGCTGCTCCTGTTGCTGCTGAGGCCGCTCCTGCTGGTGATACTGCTCCTGCTGCTCCTGATGCTGCCTCTGCTGCTGATGTTACTCCTGCTGCTGAGGCTGACTATGCTGCTGAGAGTGCTCCTGCTGCTGAATCTACCCCTACTTCTGAGTCTGACTCTGCTGCTGAGACTGCCGCTGCTGCGGAAGCTGCCTATGCTGCTGAGAGTTCCCCTGCTGCTAAGAGCGTCTCTGCTGCTGAGAGTGCCCATGCAGCTGAGAGTGCCCCTGCTGCTGAGAGCGCCCCTGCTGATGAGACTGCTCCTGCTGCTGAAGTTGCCTATGCTGCTGAGAGTGTCTCTGCTGTTGAGAGTGCCTCTGCTGTTGAGAGTGCCTCTGCTGTTGAGAGTGCCTCTGTTGCTGAGCGTGCTTCTGCGGCTGAGAGTGCCTCTTCTGCTGAGAGTGCCTCTGCGTCTGAGAGCACCCCTGCTGCTGAGCCTACCCCTGCTGCTGAGACTGCAGCTGCTACTGAGAGTGCCTCTGCTGCTGAAGCCGCCCCTGAGGCTGAGGCTGCCTATACTGCTGAGATTACATCTGCTGCTGATACTGCCCTTGCTGCTGATGCTGCCCCTGCTGCTGAGACTGCCCCTGTTGCTGAGGTTTTCCCTGAGGCTGAGGCCGCTCCTGCTGCTGAAGCTCCTCCCGCTGCTGAGGCTGACCCTGCTGCTGAGACTGTCCCTGTTGCTGAGGTTTTCCCTGAGGCTGAGGCCGCTCCTGCTGCTGAGGCTGCTCCTGTTGCTTCTGAGGCCGCTCCTGCTGGTGAGACTGCTCCTGCTGCTCCTGATACTGCCTCTGCTGCTGATGTTACTCCTGCTGCTGAGCCTGTTCCTGCTTCTGAGGCTGACTATGCTGCTGAGAGTGCTCCTGCTGCTGAGTCTACCCCTACTTCTGAGGCTGTCCCTGCTGCTGAGACTGCCCCTGCTGCGGAAGCTGCCTATGATGCTGAGAGTTCCCCTACTGCTAAGAGCGTCTCTGCTGCTGAGAGTGCCCATGCTGCTGAGAGTGCCCCTGCTGCTAAGAGTGCCCCTGCTGATGAGACTGCTCCTGCTGCTGAAGCTGCCTATGCTGCTGAGAGTGTCTCTGCTGTTGAGAGTGCCTCTGCTGTTGAGCGTGCCTCTGTTGCTGAGAGTGCTTCTGCGGCTGAGAGTGCCTTTGCTGCTGAGAGTGCCTCTGTTGCTGAGAGTGCTTCTGCGGCTGAGAGTGCCTCTGCTGCTGAGAGTGCCTCTGCTGCTGAAAGTGCCACTGCTGATGAAAGTGCCTCTGCTGCTGAGCGTGCCTATATTGCTGAGGTTACATCTGCTGCTGAGTCTGCCCCTGCTGCTGAGGCTTCTGAGCACTCCCTTACTGAGAGTGCCCCTGCTGCTGTGACTTCCCCTGCTGCTGAGACTGCTCCTACTGCTGCGACTGACTATGCTGCTGAGAGTGCTCCTCCTGCTGAGGCTGTCCCTACTGCTGAAGCCGCCCCTGTTGCTGAAGCTCCATATGCTGCTGAAGTTTCCCCTGCTGCTGAGGCTCCTCCTGCTGCTGAGGCTGCTCCGGCTGCTGAGGTTTTCCCTGAGGCTGAGGATGCTCTGGCTGCTGAGACTGCCCCTGCTGTTGAGACTGCCCCTGTTGCTGAGGTTTTCCCTGAGGCTGAAGCCGCTCCTGCTGCTGAGGCTGCTCCTGTTGCTGCTGAGGCTGCTCCTGCTGGTGAGGCTGCTTCTGCTACTCCTGATGCTGCCTCTGATGCTGAGGTTACTCCTGCTGCTGAACCTGCTCCTGCTGCTAAGACTGCTCCTGTTGCTGCTGAGGCCGCTCCTGCTGGTGAGACTGCTTCTGCTACTCCAGCTGCTGCCGCTGCTGCTGAGGTTACTCCTGCTGCTGAGCCTGCTCCTGCTGCTAAGGTTGCTCCTGCTTCTGCTGAGGCTGCCCCCACTGCTGAGGCCGTCCCTACTGCTGATTACATATATGCTGCATTTGAGACTGCTTATGCTGCTGATGCTGCCCCTGCTGCTGAGACTGCCCCTGTTGCTGAGGTTTTCCCTGAGGCTGAGGCCGCTCCTGCTGCTGAGGCTGCTCCTGTTGCTGCTGAGGCCGTTCCTGCTGGTGATACTGCTCCTGCTGCTCCTGATGCTGCCTCTGCTGCTGATGTTACTCCTGCTGCCGAGCCTGTTCCTGCTGCTGAGGCTGACTATGCTGATGAGAGTGCTCCTGCTGCTGAGTCTACCCCTACTTCTGAGGCTGACCCTGCTGCTGAGACTGCCCCTGCTGCGGAAGCTGCCTATGGTGCTGAAAGTTCCCCTGCTGCTAAGAGCGTCTCTGCTGCTGAGAGTGCCCATGCTGCTGAGAGTGACCCTGCTGCTGAGAGTGCCCCTGCTGATGAGACTGCTCCTGCTGCTGAAGCTGCCTATGCCTATGCTGCTGAGACTGCCCCTGTTGCTGAGAGTGGCTCTGCTGCTGAGAGTGCCTCTGTTGCTGAGAGTGTCTCTGCTGCTGAAAGTGCCACTGCTGATGAAAGTGCCTTTGCTGCTGAGTCTGCCCCTGCTGCTGAGGCTTCGCCTCTTGCTGAGAGTGCCCCTGCTGCTGTGACTTCCCCTGCTGCTGAAGCTGCCTATGCTGCTGAGAGTGCCCCTGCTGCTGATACTGCTCCTACTGCTGCGACTGACTATGCTGCTGATAGTGCTCCTCCTGCTGAGGCCGCCCCTGTTTCTGAAGTTCCCTACGCTGCTGAAGTTTCCCCTGCTGCTGAGGCTCCTCCTGCTGCTGAGGCTGCCCCTGTTGCTGAGGTTTTCCCTGAGGCTGAAGCCGCTCCTGCTGCTGAGGCTGCCCCTGCTGGTGAGGCTGCTCCTGCTACTCTTGATGCTGCCTCTGCTGCTGAGGTTAATCCTGCTGCTGAGCCTGCTCCTGCTGCTAAGGCTGCTCCTGCTGCTGCTGAGGTTACTCCTCCTGCTGAGGCTTCCCCTGAGGCTGAGGCCGCTCCTGCTGCTGATCACATATATGCTGCATTTGAGACTGCTTATGCTGCTGAGGCCGCTCCTGCTGCTGAGGCTGCTCCTGCTGCTGAGGCTGCTCTGGCTGCTGAGACTGCCTCTGTTGCTGAGGCTGCCCCTGAGGTTGAGGCGGCTCCTCCTGCTGAGGCTGCCCCCGAGTCTGAGGCCGTTCCTGCGGCTGATAACATATATGCTGCATTTGAGACTGCCTATGCTGTTGAGGCTGCTCCTGCTGTTGCTGAGGTTTTCCCTGAGGCTGAAGCCGCTCCTGTTTCTGAGGCTGCTCCTGCTGCTGCTGAGGCTGGCCCTGAGGCTGAGGCCGCTCCTGCTGCTGATCACATATATACTGCATTTGAGACTGCTTATGCTGTTGAGGCTGCTCTGGCTGCTGAGACTGCCTCTGTTGCTGACGCTGCCCCTGAGGCCGCTCCGGCTGCTGAGGCCGCTCCGGCTGCTGAGGCCGCTCCGGCTGCTGAGGCTGCTCTGGCTGCTGAGGCTGCTCTGGCTGCTGAGGCTGCTCCTGCTGCTGAGGCTGCTCTGGCTGCTGAGACTGCCTCTGTTGCTGACGCTGCCCCTGAGGCCGCTCCGGCTGCTGAGGCCGCTCCGGCTGCTGAGGCTGCTACTGCTGCTGAGGCTGCTCTGGCTGTTGAGGCTGCCCTGGCTGCTGAGACTGCCTTTGTTTCTGAGGCTGCCCCTGAGGCTGAGGTCGCTCCTCCTGCTGAGGCTGCTCCTGCTGCTGAGGCCGCCTCTGCTGCTGATAGCATATATGCTGCATTTGAGGCTGCCTATGCTGCTGAGACTGCTCTTGCTGCTGCTGAGGCTGATCCCGTTGCTGAGGCCGCCTCTGCTACTGATCACGTATATGCTGCGTTTACTGCTGCGTATGCTGCTTATGCTGCACTTGGTGTTGAAGAGAACTCAATGGTGGCTGCCCCGTCTGCTGCTCGTGTTGCTGAGGCTGTCCCTGTTACTGTTGAGGCTGCCCCTCCCGCTGTTTGGAATACTTACAGAGGTGTACAGTTTGTGTGAATGACTAGGAAGCGTGCATGCCTGATCTTGTCATTGTGAGCAGTTTGGTCGTTGGGAAGGATGCTGGCATCATTGAGTGGGATTTAGTGAAAAATGCCATATATATTGATGTTTGTGTACTATTTGTGATAGTTCTGTGTTTCTAGTGGTGTGTTTATTTCTTGCTATGGCCGTTGCCTGTCAAATGTAATTTGAGAATAAATAGCCTAAAACATGCTTATCATGAAATGATTGTGTGGAAAGCGTGTATGTTTCTCATTTATGTGTTCCTTGAAAATATGCATACACAATATAAAAGGCTACAAATGTATTGCTTTTTCTCACGTGCTCACAACTGAAGCCACTCCCCATGTCTTCTTTGCAGTTGTCTACGAACTGATGTGGCTGAGAAGATAAAAAAAATATATTGTTGCGAGCTCATCGACAGCAGATGCATTTGTATTATCTCATCGCGTTGCCTATGCTTGTCCAAGTAATGCAGGTGTATACGTTTCGAAATTTGGCACGTAGAGTCTAAACGACACCCCCATTGTGAGAGAGAAGCACACATCAATGCACAACTTTGACAGTTGGGTCTAGAAACTCAAAAGATTTTGTTGCCATTTGGGAGTTGATTGTCCCCGCATGTGACGCTGTGCATGCCGCCCTCGGGAATTCTACACATTTGGATAAATATCAACAAATGCAATGGAGGACGAGACACAGACCAACAGTCACATGAAGTATGCATCCGGACATCGGTGAATTCCTTTAGGAGTTGATGACTAATATGTTGCAAGGTGCTTTCTGCCGAATGCCCCACTGATGCTAGTGAAAGCTTTTATATTTTTATTTTTTAAACATGCTTTTGTTTTTACATTTTTACGCTGACATTGGTTAATATTTTATTTCACGGGCCTCATAACCCGATAGAGTAGTGTGCTAAATTTAACATTTGGTGCGACGGCCGGCGATATAGTACACTTGATGCGTGTGTGATTTTGTTTTGCTTTCCAGGATCACGCGCTGAAGGTCTAGGCCGTCGGCCAATGAATTCAGCGTGGTGCAGTTACACACCTGATTTATCTGAGCCTGCTAATTATAAGTTAAGATAGTTAATATTCTTAATAAATTTAATATCATTATTCACGCGACACACAAAAGTGCCTGTTCCAGGGACCCAGTCAGCAACGCAACTTCATTCTTCAAAATCAACTTTGAGATCTTATTCCAAATGTACGATATTATCTTGACAAAATTAAAACGTGATATGCAGGCAGGTATGCAATGAAAGAAGTCATCCTTTTTTTCGTTTGTGTAACCATGCATCCTTGCGCTGAGCGGAAGTATTTTAATAATTTTAATTGTGCCTTGCAAAACCCTTTAAATACGCACTGTGTAACATCGCACCTATCAGCATGTGATTATTCGCGACTAAGCATAACATCATAATAACTTCGTGCATTTGTACTCTGTTCCTCCACCTTGAGAGACTCACTCACATTATTCCCGTATACATAGTTTATATTCGGCCAACAATCACATTGATCTAAGCATTAATTATATTAAAAACAAAACGAGAAGAGTTAGCGATGCGCAGAAAGAAAGAAGAAAAAACACATTAGAAACAGCATCCTATCAAGTGACATGTAACAACATTCACAACAAAGCAAACAACACTCGACATATAATTATCAACCCTCCCACACATGCGCTACAGTTCTAACTTAGAGCTTGGTCCGGCCTGCCCACTGTCACCGTCCTGAGGCAGCGGCAGCGCGTTAACCGGCCGGCTCTGCCCAGAGTAGCTCTGCCGCTCTCGCCGGTACAAAGCGTTGTCCCCGTCCACGGCAGCCCGCAGCGGGCCGGGCAGCGCCGTCAGCGCAGGCGGCCGCCCACCCGCCGCCGCCGCCCCCGCCAGCTGGTACAGCAGTGTGTAGGCGGCATCAGAAGATTGCCGTGGTCGGCAGAGCGCGGCCGCCGCTGTCACCGGTGTCGCTGAAGTATCGTCCAGCCGCCACCAGCCGCCGTCACTGGCGTCCGGGCCGCATATTTTCCAAGTGTATTCAGCTGGCGGGCGTGTATGGAAATAGCAACCACTTATGGAGGCATAAGTCTGTCAAAAATATAGATATTGCTTTGATTTTTGTTTAGGCATCGTCCATACTTGGTTCTCCAATATATCTTACGGTTTTTGACTATGTTTGAAAAGTTTGATTTTGGGAAATTGCTCCCTCAAAAAAATATTATTTTATTGGGGGAACAATTTTCCAAAATCAAACTTTTCAAACATATTAAAAAACCGGAAGATATATTGGAGAACCAAGTATGGACGATGCCCCCCCCCCCCCACACAAATCAAAGCAATATCTATATTTTTGACTGACATATGTCTCCCTACGCGCGGCAAAACGAAAAGCAATGACCGGCGTCCTTCGAGTGACCGTCGTGCACGATGACTGCATATAAGCTATACTGTGCGGGCGGCCAGCAGCACGGTCAGACGCTCAGTCAGGCCCACCGGCGCCAGCACCTTCCGCAGCGCGCCGGTCCGCCGGTCAAACTCAAACCGTACCAGCGAGACGACCAGGTGCGGCGGTGGTGTCAGCAGACGCAGCTGGCGGTCGGCGTCCCGCAATCAAGCGCACCTGGCGCAGTGGTATACTGGTTCCCGCCGCAGAGACGCTCGGGAGCCAGGTACAGCCGCAGCAGATCCGACACTGTCATGTTCGTCTTAGGCTGCACATCAAGCGTCTCTTCAGGATCCGGGGTTGGTCCGAACTGAGGCACTGGTTCCGGACCAAACTGCGGTGCTGGTTTTGGACCAAACTGCGGTGCCGGTTCAGGTCCAAACTGCGGTGCCGGTTCCGGACCAAACTGCGGTGCCGGTTCCGGACCAAACTGCGGTTTAAATGAACTGCGGACCCCAATCGAGCCCCCCAATCGACCCCCCACCTTTTGCAGGAAAAATAACAATTTATCGTAAAATTTGCCTTTGCAGTGCAGTCAAAATCCAGATATTTTCCCATTTTCCGGCATGACATAAGTTTCGCAATTGCTTATACAAATTTGGAAAATGAGAAAAATAATTTCATTAAGTGTCTGGCAGAGGCCCCAGTGCCCATTCCCTTGATAAAATATTCACTTTCAATTTCAAGCAGGCTACATGTTTAGCTAGTTTGCCGAGTTCCGAAAAAGGCGACGCGAACGCAAAGACGAGGATATCGGCACCCGGAAGCTGCTCCAGCGGTGTACAATTTGCTGGACCGAAGAGCTAATAATGGAAACAGGCCAGGACCATCTCATCAAGCCATCTCACCTCACGGTCTGGTTCCAATATTAACATTTCGTTTTCCAGGACGTAAAATTAACATTTTCACGCCGCTTCGCGGCATCACATCGGTAGTCATCGTCATAACGAAGCCATAGTCATCATCATCGGTTCGTCGTAACGCTGAATTGAATGAATAGCATTTTTAGCTTATTATCCGAGCTACAAGGCCCACCGCCTATATTTCTGGGTTTTATCAGGCAAAACCGTACAAATTTCGCGCCGCTTCGCGGCGCTAATTAACAAGTACATACCTACCTACTATAACATGACAATCCACATAAAAAATGCTGCAAAGGCTTAAATACACATCAAAATGGGGGTACATTTTTCGTAATTTAAGCCGCCCCCACACTCAAAAGCCGACCCCCACCTGTTGTCAGCTAAGATGTTTTCTCTCCTGTACGTAACAATACAAATTAGTAATGCGCTCAGTACAATGCCTACTGAGGGTCCTGGTCCAATCCAGCTTATCAAAAGTAGACGAAGAAAAATTGTTAAAAAGGGGGCCTCACAAAATAAAGTGGCCGAAATCCGTAGAGTTTTTCATATCCAGGGTATTTTTTTTTTGGGGGTGGGAGGCCTCTACCAGGGGCTAGCCCCCTCCCCTTCTGAAGGTCTGGCTGCGCCCCTGCTTATATGAACCTGAATTTTAGTCACCGAAAACTCGTACCTATGTATTAACCCGCGCACTGCAGGGGGGGGTTGTTTTCCGCGCCCCCCCCCCCCCCCCCCCCCCCCCTCAGGTTTTTCAAAGATAGCGAAAAAACGGCGGCGCGCAGCGCCGCCGGGTTTTGGTACACCTGTTAGGACATCAATTGTGCACACTTTGAAAAAATATATACTCGGGTCATCTCAGGTCAAGTCACCAGACCAGGTCAAGTGACCCCACCACCAAAAATGTTTGCAGTTGTGCCAAAGCCAGAGTTTTTCACCGATCAGGTTGAAACTTACAGGATGTCATGAGGGCATCAGTACTTACAATTCTTTTATCTCGGAATTCTGATATCGGTGACCTAAGGTCAGGTCAATTTCGTAACCTCCCCATAATAAGTCAATGGGGAAATATACAAATGCTTCCTATTTCAAGGATATGCATGATACTAGTCCAATTACTTCCGGATCATGTTATTATAGGATATTCTTGATGATCCAAGTGTAAGTTTTGTTCAGTAACCCCTATTGGGTCATTTGAGGTCATGCGAGGTCACCATTACTTTTTTGTCAATACCTCTCGACATAATGAAGATAGAGAAGTAAAACAGACATCAATGTGTTTGTCTCCTCGAGACACGCCTTCCCATATGCAACATGCCCTACTTGGGTCACTACTTGACCTTGACCTTAGGTAAAATTGTTAAGTTGACTTAACAAGGTCATTATATATATAATTCAAAGCGCCTTGACAAGATAAACACAATGGCGTAAACAGTTTTCCGTTATCTTTATTAAATAAAAAAAAGTAAATAGCAAAAAACGATTTTGCAAAAAAAAAGGATTTTTTTCTTTTTGACCTCTGGAGCCTCAAATATTGACCTGAGATCAAATCTGAGGACACCTTAGCGATTACAAATTTCACTGGCTGGCGTTTTCTTTTTTCCGTTTGTTTCTAACTATCATCGTTTCTGAGATATATGGGAATTTCTGAAGCGATGTCCTAAAACAGAAAAAAACTGGGAAATTTGACCTTTGATGACCTCTGGTGACCTCAATTTTGACCTGACCTAAAGGAACACTGAAATACTTTCGATAGAACATGTATGAAGCTATCAAACGCCTTTTCCGCTTCTCGCTACGTTGCGTAGTTTTCGAAATCTCAGGGGCGGCGGAAATCAACCCCCCTGCAGTTCGTGTTCGGCGCAAAGCCCCTGCTGTGCGCGGGTTAACCCTTTTTGTAACAAGGGGGGGGGGGGCGGATTCCGCCCCCCCCCCGGAGATCTCGAGATCTACCCGGCCGATTTTCAAAAATGAAACGATGTTTGGTTCCCCTCAACACGATCTACATTTATAAATAATAAAACAATCTAAATTTTTTATAGGGGGGCAACAGGGGGGCAAAAACCACAAATTTTAGTGGTATTTTTGATCCAACATAGCTTACATGTTTATCGACCGATTTTAACACAATTATTACAAATCGATAGAGATTCAATTGGAAATTGATATATGACAGTGGCGTTTGAAAATTCAAAAATCATAGGCGTGTGCAGGTCACTCAATATGGGGGTAAAGTAAATGCGTAATAAAACAATTTTTTGATGTTTTTTTTAAAATAAATGGAATGGTATGTGATTGTGCCATTAGACAAAACAGTTAAAAATCATATTTTTTTTGGCATAGGCGGTACCAGGTTAGTGAAAAAGGGGGTAAAATTGGAAAAAATATTAACCGCAGACAAGTTACTACCCAGCACTATAAATATGTTACTGATCGTAGATAGTTCCTTTTTGCATGTTGTACTTCATCATAGGCGTATCCAGGATCCAAACTGGGGCGGCTCAATACCTTTTGATAAGTATATTATCTGCTATTATGATACTAACTAATCAACAGTGACTATTTCACTTACAACTTCAATTAACATTGCCTACCCCCTTTTACCCTACCTGGACTCGCCTATTATCTTATACTCGTTCGTAGAGTAGCCTGTGGTGCGTGTTTCATCCGAAAACTGCAGTATGTTATGTTATTGTACGCCCATGCCTCTTAGTTTCCTTGCAATACTATGACCCCCTTTATTCCATTCCTGAGCGCGCCTCTGCAAAAAATACTTTATTCCCCTTTCTGGCCTCATATGTGCATATATAATTATAAGCTAACCGTCTATTGCGCCGTTATCGCTGGCATATCGTCATCACCAAGCCAGTCACCCCCCTTTTCATGTGCCTGAACATGCCCCTGAAACTCTATATGTTATAAATTATGCAAATAATGGAAGCAGAAGCTATCTTTTACATCTTGATAACTATAAATGCCCCTTACATTGCTCTATTTGCTTCCCGCCAAGCATTGAATACTTCCTGGAAACCCCCCTTTACAAGCCCCTGAAACCGCCTCTGCCATGAAATTTTTATGATATTTCATTAACATCAACTAATTTTCACTTGTTGCAATCACCGTGAACCGATGTAACTCCTTCATACATGAGGCAGTTAGGAAGAAACCGTGAAGATCGCATTTCCGTATTATCGCCAAATATCGCCTCCGAACCCACCCAAAACTATACCTTGAAACCGCCTCTGTTCAGGTTAAGAACTCAAAATTTTGACTCCAAATGCGGTATTCAATTCTATGAAAAGTCCCAAAATTTCATGGGCCTTCTTCCAGCCGTTCTGTAGATATCTGCGAAAAACATGAGAGGGTGGGCGGAATCCGCCCCCCTGTTACAAATAGGGTTAAAGTACGTCAAATATATGTCAGATTGGTGATTTTTTTTCCGGACAAAAATACAGCTCTTCCATCAATTTCTTACTGTGAACTTATATTTGCTTGAACAGGAGTTTGTGAGAGAGTAGAGTAATTTGACTGCTGATTGCTGACGCGGCGAGTGACACGATGGTACGTAGATCGTGATACGTCTTGATACGTAGACACGATGATCCTAGATCTGACAAGAGCAAGGACTCTGCGGGCGCCCTTCTGAAAACATACAGAGCTTTTAGTTTAACCCGGCATTGACTGGAGTCTCAGCAGAACACCAATGCCTGGTGGGGAGGTGGTGTGTGTGTGGGGGTGGGGGGGGGGGGGGGGGGGGGGAGGTCGTTAAACGCCCCCTGGTTCTTCCGAACCAATGATTGCAGCGAGACGCGCAAGGTGGCATTCAACACCTCTGAATGGGACGAATCTAAAGCATACTAAAAATGTCAAAGTGAGGTCAAATGTCAGGTCACGGTCAGTTCAAATGTTTAAATCGACGTATTTGAGTTTATGGGTCATAATTTCCATCCAAACCCTTCGATTACGACCATGATCACCCAAAGTGCTGCCAAAGGGTTAATACACATCCTGCATGAGCTAAAGTGAGATTGTTGGTAAAGGTCATGGTCAAGGTCAGGTCACAAAAGGTCACTATGCGCAAAATATCTACGAAAGTCATGCAACACATGTTGTATGTGTTATTGTCCAATGCCTACGTATAATTCGATAGTGATAGTCATTTTACCACCTGACTTCATTTACGTGAATTCAGTGTCAAGGTCAGGTCAAGTTCAGGTCACTGAAGGTCAAATTTGAAATTGATAAATATAAATAAAAACGCAATGTTCCTAGACCAGTTTTGTCTCGGAAATACAGTGCTGGCATTCATTTGTCTGAATCTGGTCAATAAAAGCAAACAAAACGCAATTTCAATAGATGAAGTCATGAGCTACCCATACTTTATATTCCATAAGCCAGCAAAAATAGTGACAACATTTTGAAATTTGGTATGAAAGTTGGTATACTTTGGCGATATGTGGTTCTCTGACATATATTCCGTTTTTTAATATTTTTGAAAAATGATTTTTGTTTTTGGTCAAAAACCAAAATTATGACAAATCCGAGATGGCCATGTCGTAGCGCTTACCATTTACTATCTTTTGATGTTTTTGGATTGCATTTTCCTCAAACCATAGCATTTGTACAGTCTGTTAAAATTCAGCTGATTTGTGTGTAAAACTCGTGTGTAGTGACGTCACTAAATTCGCTATAACTCTAGATAAAAAATAGACAAAATTGCTTGCTTTTTGCCCAGAAAGCGTACAATCGATGTAGAAGAAGGTACCAGAAGTTTCACGTTGATAGCGCTATTGGTTTTGGAGCTATTACGAAAGTTCATCGGGGGGCGTTAACCCCCCTTAGTCAATGGCGAGCTCTCGATTCCGAGAAGAAAACAATATGGTGGCCCTGTAAATATTAGGAACGCGATGTGTGTAATTGCTATTTAACCCGCACACTGCAGGGGGGTTGATTTCCGCCCCCTCTCAGGTTTTTCGCAGATAGCGAAAAAAACGGCGGCGCTGCGCGCCGCCAGGTTTTGGCACACCTGTTAGGACATCAATTTCGCACACTTTGCAAAAACAAATAACCTCGGGTCATTTCAGGTCAGGTCACCAGATCAGGTCAAGTGACCCCACCTTCAAAAATGTTTGCAGTTGTGCCAAAGCCAGAGTTTCTCACCGATCAGTTTGCAATTTACTGGATGTCATGAGGGCATAAGTACTTACAATTTGTTGATCTCGGAATTTTGATATCGGTGACTAAGGTCAGGTCAATTTCGTAACCTCCCCTAAGTAAGTCAATGGGGAAATATACAAATGCTTCCTCCTATGCCAATGATATGCATGATATTAGTCCAATTACTTCTGGATCATGTTATTATAAGATACTCTTGATGATCCAAGGGTAAGTTTTGTTCAGTGACACCTATGTGGTCATATGAGGTCATGCGAGGTCACCATCACTTTTTTGTCAATCACTTCCGACATAATAAAGATAGAGAAGTAAAACAGACAGCAATGTGTTTGTCTCGCTGAGACACGTCTTCACATATGCAACATGCCCTACTTGGGTCACCACTTGACCTTGACCTGAGGTAAAATTTTGAAATTGACTTAACAAGATCACCATGTATATCATTTGTAGTGTCTTGACAAGATAAACACATTAGCGTAAACAGTTTTTCGTTATCTTTATTAAGTAAAAAATTAATACCGAAAAACGTTTTTGCCAAAAAACAGCATTGTTTTCTTTTTTGACCTCTGGAGCCTCAAATTTTGACATGAAATCAAATTTAAGGGCACCATGCCGATTTAAAATTTAACTGGCTGGCGTTTGATTGTTTCGTTTGTTTCTAACTAGCATAGTTTCCGAGATATATGGTAATGTCTGGAGCGAAGTCCAAAACAGGAAAAAACTGGAAAATCTTACCTTCGATGATCTCTGGTGATCTCAATTTTGACCTGACCTAAACAAAAACTAAATAAGTTGATGGGACTTATATCATGCCATCCAATGCCGTTTTCCGCTTGTCGCTACGTAGCGTAGTTTTCGATATATCATTGGGGGGGGGGGGCGGAAATCAACCCTCTCCCCTGCAGTTCGTGTTCGGCGCAAACCCCCTGCAGTGCGCGGGTTAACCATGATACAAATAAAATGTGTAGTTGCTATATATACGTGTAGTTGCTATATATATGTGTAGTTGCTATATATATATGTGTAGTTGCTATTTAACCATGATACAGATGAGAACGTCTCTTTTTTGCAGCATCATTGGATTGGCTTAGAAGATGATTGGCTTCGGATTCCATTCTATTTTTCAAGCAAAACACATACATGAATGATGAATGCAAATAGCATCGTTGGTTATACATGTCAGCTAACGAGCACACCCTTCTTTCCACTTGCTGTATATATGGGTCCTATTAAACAATCACGTGACGAATTACGCTGGACACGCCTTGTCAGAAATGTATTTTGGAACTCTAATAACCGTTCTCCTGAGACTGAACCTGCCCAGCAGAGGCAGAAGGAACACCCTCAGCAGCCTCAGCAGAGGCAGACTCAGCAGCCTCAGTAGAGGAACCCTCAGCAGCCTCAGCAGAGGCACACTCAGCAGCCTCAGCAGCCTCAGCAGAGGCACACTCAGCAGACTCAACAGCCTCATCAGAGGCAGCCTCAGCAGCCTCAGTAGAGGCAGCCTCAGCAGCCTCAGCAGACAGAGCCTCAGCAGCCTCAGCAGCCTCAGCCTCAGCAGCCTCAGCCTCAGCAGCCTCAGCCTCAGCAGCCTCAGCAGCCTCAACAGCCTCAGTAGGGGCAGCCTCAGCAGATGCACCCTCAGCTGAGGCAGCCTCAGCAGCCTCAGCAGAGGCAGCAGACGCATCTTCAACAGCCTCAGAATCCTCAGCAAAGGAAGCCTCAGCAGATACAGCCTCAGCAGAGGCATCATCAGCAGCCTAAGCAGAGGCATTCGTGGCAGCTTCAGCAGAAAGGACAGTCCAAATAGCAGCAGGAGCATCTTAAGCAGTAGCGTCTGCAGCAGCATATGCGGTCTCAGCAGCAGCAGAGGCAGAACCAGCAGGAGCAGAGGCAGTGTCAGCAGCAGGGGCTGAATCAGCAGAAAAAGAGGCAGCGTCAGCAGCAGGGGAAGCCTGGTTAGCAGGAGCAGCTTCAGCAGCAGAAGGGGCGGTCTCAGCAGCAGCAGAGGCATCTGCAGCAGCCTTTGCCTTCTTAGCAGCGGCAGCAGCGGTTGCTGCCTCAGCGGCAGCCTCACGGGCATCTTGTGCAGCGTCAAGAGCATCCTCCGCCGCTTCACGCGCCACCTCAGCAGCAGACGCACTTTTCTCAGCAGCAGCGTCAGCGTTCTCAGCAGCAACATTTTCGCCTATAGCCACTTCAGCTCCATAGCCGTAGGGGAGCGCCGCGGCGCAGCAGGCCAGTGCGGCGATAATAAGGAGCTTCATGTCGGGCGGAGAGGAGGAGGGTGTGACGACTGTTACTGGGTCTGGATCACCGGTGACTGAGATCCGCCCTGGCAATGCCACCATTTATATACACTTGGCGTGTGCGATATTGTCGCTGATAGGATTGTTTAAGGCACGACAATCGACCACAGAATAGGTAAATAAACGGAGCCAACCGTGCCAGGCGATGGTTTCATGCCGTGCGGAAATATACATCACCGAAGCACGAGATTCACATTAGGCCGGGTCATGCAAAACAGATTTCAGCTTAATAGTGAATTTATCATGCGTTATGTCATTAAAAGCTACATACATTTTTTTAAATTTTTAAAAACAAATTTGAAAGTGCCAACCGGCCTCTTTTTAGGGACAGTTTTGCCATTTTTTCGTCAATATCGTACATTTTGGCATGAATAATTTCTTATTCAGTTTTTTTTTTAAATATCATTTTCGAATTCTCCCTATGCTGCTTGACAGTCGTAGTGATTTTCATAAAGTTATCATATACATTTAAGATGTTTTTCCACTTTTCCCGTGATAATTTTAATGCACACGCTCGCAGCGCCATCCATTGAGCGGAGTTGCTGTATATTTACTAGGTGCAGATTTCCGGCTGCGGAGGCCTGCAGAGGGGCCCCACACGCGATTAAATGCAATACCAACAGGTTAACTCAGTGGCAAGGACGCAAGAACCGGGGGAAGGGGCATGGGGCAGCCCCCACATTTGTGGATTTTAACATTACGATCATGGGCGTTACATGGAAATAAACGACTTCAGAATGCCTTCGCCCCCCCCCCCCCAACTTTCGGAGGGTTGCGGCGCCCTTGCTCAGTGGGAACTGGATCTGGAGACAGGACAGGTACCGGGCCGGGAGATAGGACAGGTACCGGGCCGGGAGATAGGACAGGTACAGGATCTCACGTCTGGAGGCAGGACAGGTACCGACCCTCACGTCTGGAGACAGGACAGGTACCGGGCCTGACGTCTGGAGACAAGACAGGTACCGGGCCTCACGTCTGGAGACAGGACAGGTACCGGGCCTAACGTCTGGAGACAGGACAGCTACCGGGCCTGGATACAGGGCAGGTACAGGACCTCACGTCTGGGGGCAGGACAGGTACTGGGCCTCAAGTCTGGAGACAGGACAGGTATCGGGCCTCAAGTCTGGAGACAGGACAAGTACTGGGCCTCACGTCTGGAGACAGGACAGGTACCGGGCCTAACGTCTGGAGACAGCACAGGTACCGGGCCTCACGTCTGGAGACAGGACAGGCACCGGGCCCGTAGGCAGGGCAGCTACCGGATCTCACGTCTGGAGACAGGACAGGTATCGGTCCTCACGTCTGGAGACAGGACAGGTGTCGGGCCTCACGTCTGGGGACAGGACAAGTACTGGGCCTGACGTCTGGAGACAGAACAGGTACCGGTCCTCACGTCTGGAGACAGGACAGGCACCGGATCCGGAAGGAGGGCAGGCACCGGACCTCACGTCTGGAGGCAGGACAGGTACCGGTCCTCCCTCACGTCTGGAGACATGACAGGCACCGGGCCCGGAGGAAGGGCAGGTACCGGACCTCACGTCTGGAGACAGGACAGGTACCGGGCCTCACGACTAGAGGCAGGAGAGGACCGGACCCCACATCTGGAGATAGGACAGGTATCGGGCCTCACGTCTGGGACAGGACAGGCGCCGGGCCTCACGTCTGGAGACAGGACAGGCACTGGGCTTCACATCTGAAGATAGGACAGGTACTTGTCCTGTCTCGAGGAGCGGTTCAAGGTCATGCAGTGGAATTTGTTTGGCACGCACTCCTCCCCACCAACTTTAAATCCATTTTCCATGGAGTTAATTTGCTGGTGTTCCATTTCAGTCAGTGGCGGCAGAAGGCATTTTCGGATGGGGAGGGGGCAAAAACCCATAGGGACTCCTCGGCCAAAGCCCCACCCCCCCCCCCAAAAAAAAAATGGCGTGAAATGGTATCTCATCGGATTTAGGTCACTATAATTTGCAGGGCCTCTAAAACGGAGAATTCGGAGAATTCGGAGAACGGAGAATTCGAAAAGGATATTAAAACAAAATTGTAAAACAATAATTAATGCCCAAATGGTCGCAAAAAACGTCGGACAGCCCATGTTGAAGTTTCAGGCTTTCTGAGGGCACCCTTAGGCCAACAGAGGGCCTTCTTTCGGCCTTAGTGGGCCCCTCAGGCTGGCTGGGGGCACCTCGAGGCACTCGGTGTCAGGTTTTCGGTCAAAAAGAAAACATCGAACCAACTTCTTGAAAAGTTATCAACAAATTTACAAACTTATGGGGGCAATCATATGTTTGCCCCCACAAACTTCTTGAGTGTGTGTGTGTGTGTGTGGGGGGGGGGGGGGGAGCTTCCCCTGCCACCCCCACCTCTTATCCGACGCCACTGATTTCAGCGCTTGTGGAGCTCCTCTGCAGTCCTCCGCAGCCGGAAAACTGCACCTAGGGTATAAATTGCAAGTACTCTCAATAGATGACGCTGTGAGCGGGTGCCATAAAATACTTACAGGAAATGCAGAGAAACAGCTTTATTGTCCATGATAACTCCATGACAATCACTACGGTTGTCAAGCAGCATACGGAGAATTCGAAAAGGATATTAAAACCAAATTGTAAAATAATAATTAATACCCAAATGTACGATATTTGGCGAAAAAAATCTTAAAAGTGTCCCCAAAAAGAGGCCGGTTGGCACCTCCAAAATTCATTAAATTTGCCACAAATTCATGTAAGTTTGTAATGATATAGCGCATAATAATTCCACTATAATCTGTGCATGCTCGCAAAAACCTATCGAATGACCCGGCCTAATTCACATAACTTTAGCAATACGTTGAAAAATTTCATATTTTTAAGAAGCCATATTTTGTTTGCACCTGGTTATTATATGAACAGGAAATGGTGACATACAGAAACCGCTAGATGGTCAGCTCTGCCCTCAATCATTACAACATCACTTAAAGGGAATAGTTCACCTGTAACATGGGTATTGAACTGATATAGCAGATTTGTAGAGGAGAAAGATAAATGAATTGTGTGGGAAAGAAATAGCTCCCTATATTAAAGTGAATAGTACACCTTTAACCCGCGAGTCACTGGGGGGGGAGGGGTTAGCCCCCCTTAGGAATATTAGGAATATCTCAATAACCAATGCCGATATCGACGCCAAACTTTCAATACCTTTTCGGGCATCATTTTTACACTTTTTGAGAGAGAAAACATGACAAAATTTCGTCAGATTTTCTTTCTCGAGATATAGTGAATTTAGTGACGTCACTAAACACGATTTTGACACCAAAATCGGCCAAACTTTGCCAGGCCGTAGAAATGCCGCATTTGAAGCAAAATGCAATCGAAAAACGCTCAAAGGTAGAACATTGCAAGGGCTACTAACCAGCTATCTCGAAATTTCGTTTTTTTCTCACATTTTTCAAAGATATTAAAAAAACGGAATATATGTCAGATAACGACATATGGGCAACCATACCAAATTTCAAAATGATATCTTTTTTGAGTCTCATGGCATATAAAGTATGGGTAAATCATGACGTCATTTAAATTTGAAATTGCGTTTTTTGTTTTTTATTGACCGAATACAGACACATAAATGCCAGCACTGTTTTTTTAGATACAACTGACAACTGACAACTGATACAACTGAGACATGCTTTTTTTCATTTCGATTTATCAATGTCAAATTTTGACCTTCAGTGACCTGAACTTGACATGAACTTGACGCTAACTTGACGTAAATGAAGTCAGGTGGTAAAATCACTACCACTATCGAATTCTACGCGTAAAAGCATCCATTAAACATGTGCTGCATGACTTTCGTAGATATTTTGTGTGTAGTGACCTTTTGTAACCTGACCTTGACCTTGATCTTTTCCAACAATCTCACTTTAGCTCATGTGGGATATGTATTATACCTTTGACAGCACTTTGGGTGATTATAGGCGCACTCGAAGGCCATGGATGGCAAGTATTGTCCATAAACTCAAATACCTCGATTTTGACGTTTGACTTGACCGTGACCTGACATGTGACCTTAATTTGATTTTTTTTAAAGTTTGCGTTAGGTTTATCTTATTGAGTGCTTTCCAATGCCGCCTTGCGCGTCCCTCTGCGATCTTTGGTTCTGAAGATACCAGGGGGGTTGGGGGCTACAACCCCCCCCCCTCCCCCAGTGAGTCGTGTTACAGAATATACCCCAGTGACTGCCGGGCTAACATTCGTTTTTAACTGGGATACCCAGATTGTCGGGAGTACTGAAAAATCTCAAAATCTGATTTTTTTTCTTCCAAAACGATCTAGTTGCTGAGTTTCAACTCAAAAACCGTGAAGTATATTTGGTCATATTTTAAAAGGACAAGTCTTGTGACGTTTCGCATACGTCATTAGTATTCCTACCGCACTTCGTTTTCGCCAGGGTAATATCATTTGTTTTCGCTATTTGGACCGGCCGCCACCAAAATTTCATCAAAATTTCTCGAAATCCGAGGACCCCACGCGATAAAAGGTTTACCCCCCTGGGGGCTTTTGTTTACCCCTCTCGGGGTCGGCAACCCCACAGGATGTTCCGCACCCATATGGACTACCCACCCACCGAGTTTGGTCGCCCTGCGTCCACACGTGTGGGCGGCACGTGTGGGCAAATGGATTTTGCAATGTCCCACGTGGCGGCACTTGCCACGTGCCACGTGGCACCGATCGACCGGTGACCGGCACCGGCACCTGGGGGCCGAACTGGCGCATCGAACGGTGCCACGCGCGTGTTGCTGTGCCTCTTCGTCAGCGAGCTGTGGCCAAACGCCTCAGACAAACAAACAGACAGACATACAAAGTCACTACACAAATAGGCTGCTGCCCCAGTATAAACCTCCGGTATTGGACTTCGTCAAAACCTACGGTTTTGACTAGTGCGGACCCATTTCGGTGGATCGGGTTTGGGTCCGGGGCAAAACCGTAGCCATCATTTCACGAGGAAGCAGATTTTGCATGGCCACGTGTCGGAACCTGGCACGTGCCACGTGGCACCGATCGAGCTGCGACCGGCACCATCATCTGTCACTCGCCGAGCTCTATCGGTGTATCAAATTTGGTGTCGCTACATCAAAATTTCCCGAAATCCGAGGACCCCACGCGATAAAAGGTTTACCCCCTGGGGCTTTTGTTTACCCACCTCGGGGTCGGCAACCCCACAGGATGTTCCGCCCCCATGTGGACTACCTGCCCACCGAGTTTGGTCGCCCTGCGTCCACACGTGTGGGCGGCACGTGTGGGCAAATGGATTTTGCAGTGCCCCACGTGGCGGCACGTACGTGCCACGTGGCACCGATCGACCGGCCACCGGAACGGGCACCTGGGGGCCGAACTGTCGCATCGGACGGTGCCACGCGCGTGTTGCTGTGCCTCTTCGTCAGCGAGCTGTGGCCAAACGCCTCAGACAGACAAACAAACAGACAGACAAACAAACATACAAAGTCACTACACAAATAGGCTGCTGCCCCAGTATAAACCTCTGGTATTTGACTTCGTCAAAACCTACGGTTTTGACTAGTGCGGACCCATTTCGGTGGATCGGGTTTGGGTCCGGGGCAAAACCGTAGCCATCATTTCACGAGGAAGCAGATTTTGCATGGCCACGTGGCGGCACATGGCACGTGTCACGTGGCACCGACCGAGCGGCGACCGGCAATATCATCTGTCACTCTCTGAGCTCTATCGGTGTACCAAATTTGGTGTCGCTACATCAAAATTTCCCGAAATCCGAGGACCCCACGCGATAAAAGGTTTACCCCCCTGGGGGCTTTTGTTTGCCCCCCTCGGGGTCGGCAACCGCAAAGGATTTTCCGCACCCATGTGGACTACCCGCCCACCGAATTTGGTCGCCCTGCGTCCACACGTGTGGGCGGCACGTGTGGGCAAATGGATTTTGCAATGTCCCACGTGGCGGCACGTACCACGTGCCACGTGGCACCAATCGATCGGCCACCGGCACCGGCACCTGGGGCCGAACTGGCGCATCGGACGGTGCTACGCGCGTGTTGCTGTGCCTTTTCGTCAACGAACTGTGGCCAAACACCTCAGACAGACAAACAAACAAACAGACAGACATACAAAGTCACTACACCAATAGGCTGCCCCAGTATAAACCTCTGGTATTTGACTTCGTCAAAACCTACGGTTTTGCGCCTCGCGGCCGGGCCGAGCCGGACCGCTCATATTCAGATTTGTCCCATATACCACGGAAGGACGAGCGAGCGCTTTACGCTCGCTGGTAAAAACGGTTGAAGTGGCCATAGTACGTGCTGATTCAAAAGCGTGCCAAAGTGCAACGTTCTTGAATGAGTGGTTCGGATGCAACTGCAGAGGGATATGCCGAGTGGGGCACCCCGTGCACGTGCAGGTCTTGACCCAAGTTTGGTCAAATACACCGTCAATCGTCATGGTGAGTGTGGATGCACCAGCCTACAGAATGGCAGCACTCTGGAAGGCTTTGTTTCACCGCAATGGTGCAGGGGCACCTGGGGGGGGGGGGGGGGGCACTGTATACACGTGCAGGTGATGACCCCGATTCGGCCAAAAACGGTTGAAATGTCCATAGTACGTGCTGATGCATCAGCGTATGAAATTGCAGCTGACTAGAAGGCGTGGTTCACCAGAAATAGTGTAGGGGCATCAAGGGGTACCTACACTCTTTACACGTGCCAAAGGCACAACTCGGGGCCACTGGCATGCCTCGAAAAGGATGCATTGTGTGCCAGCGCACAATCAAGGCCCATTATCGCTTCAATTTTTGGACTCTAGCGGGCGTAAGCGGCCATTCAGAAAAGAGAGGTGTAAACAGTTTGCACGCGCATTGCACGTGCACCCTTCATCCCAGCATCCCGAGTCGTACGGCACCAGAAAACACTCGACGAGCTCTATCGATGCACCAAATTTGGTGTCGCTACATACAAATTTCCCGCAATCCGAGGACCCCACGCGATAACAGGTTTACCCCCTAGGGGATACAACGTGCACACCTCGGGGACGAAACCCCCCAAGGTTTGCCCGCACCCATGTGCACTACCCGCCAACCGAGTTCGGTCGTCTTGCGTCCCGTGGTATGGTCTACACGGAAATGCATCCGGATTTTGCAATTATTTGCCGAAAAAAAATGGCGGCGATGGGATTCGAACCCGTGACTCCAGCGACCAATAAAGCATGGCAGCAGAGATCCCTGACCACGAGCTAAACACAAATACCAAATTTGGTGCGGCTAGCTGTCATAACTCGCGAGTAATAGCCTACCCCACTAAAAAAAAAATACACGTGCCTGCCGCACGTGTGTTGGGGGCGCCACCGTCGCCACCCACCAAGGTTTTAACGCTCCATGTAGACTACCCGCCCACCGAGTTTAGTCGCCCTGCGTCCACTGGTATGGGCGGCAAGGCTGGGGAAGCAGATTTTGCAGTGGCCACGTGGCGGCACGTGGCACGTACCACGTGGCACCGATCGACGGGCGACCGGCACCATCATCTGTCACTCGCTGAGCTCTATCGGTGCACCAAATTTTGTGCAGCTAGCGAGAGAAAAAGAATCCCGCAATCCGAGGACCCCGGCATATCAGGTTAACACCCCCTATGGGGAGAGCAACGTGTCCTCCTCTGGAAAATCAGCCAAAATTGTTTTCCGTACTCATGTGGGCTACCCGCCCACCGAGTTTGGTCAATCTGCGACAACTGGTATGGGCTGGGCAAGCAGATTTTGTCATGGGCACGTGGCGGCACGTGCCACGTGGCACCGATCGAACAACAACCGGCACCATCATATCTCACTCGCTGAGCTCTATCGGTGCACCAAATTTGGTGCGGCTAGCGAGAAGAAGAAAAAATCCGGCAATCAGAGGACCCCTGCGATATCAGATTAACCCCCCTAAGGGGGGCAACGTGCCCCTCGAGAAAATCAGCCAATACTGTTTTTCGGCACCCATGTGGACTACCCGCCCACCGAGTTTGGTCGCCCTGCGACCACTGGTATGGGCTGGGCAAGCATATTTTGCCATGACCACGTGGCGGCACGTGGCACGTGCCACGTGGCACCGATCGAGCGGCGACCGGCACCATCAGCTGTCACTCGTCCAGCTCTATCAGTGTACCATATTTGGTGTTGCTACATAAACATTTCCCGAAATCCGAGGACCCCACGCGATAAAAGGTTTACCCCTGGGGGCTTTTGTTTACCCCTCTCGGGGTCGGCAACCCCAAAGGATGTTCCACACCCATGTGGACTACCCGCCCACCGAGTTTGGTCGCCCTGCGTCCACTGGTATGGGCGGCACGTGTGGGAAAAAGGATTTTGCAGTGCCCCACGTGGCGGCACATGCCACGTGGCACGTGGCACCGATCGACATGTGATTGGCACCGACACCTGGGGGCCGAACTGGCGCATCGAACCGAGACACGCGCGTGTTGCTGTGCCTCTTCGTCAGCGATCTGTGGCCAAACGCCTCAGACAAACAAACAAACAAACAAACAAACATACATACATACAAAGTCACTACACCAATGGGCTGCCCCAGTATAAACCTCTGGTATTTGACTTTGTCAAAACCTACGGTTTTGACTAGTGCGGACCCATTTCGGTGGATAAGGTTTGGGTCCGGGGCAAAACCGTAGCCATATATTTCACGAGGAGCGCCCACGTGGCGGCACGTGGCACGTGCCACGTGGCACCGATCGAGCTGCGACCGGCACCATCATCTGTCACTCGCCGAGCTCTATCGGTGTACAAAATTTGGTGTCGCTACATCAAAGTTTCCCGAAATCCGAGGATCCCACGCGATAAAAGGTTTACCCCCTTGGGGGCTTTTGTTTACCCCTCTCGGGGTCGGCAACCCCACAGGATGTTCTGCACCCATATGGAATACCTACCCACCGAGTTTGGTCGCCCTGCGTCCACACGTGTGGGCGGAACGTGTGGGCAAATGGATTTTGCAATGTCCCACGTGGCGGCACTTGCCACGTGCCACGTGGCACCGATCGACCGGTGACCGGCACCGGCACCTGGGGGCCGAACTGGCGCATCGAACGGTGCCACGCGCGTGTTGCTGTGCCTCTTCGTCAGCGAGCTGTGGCCAAACGCCTCAGACAAACAAACAGACAGACAGACAGACATACAAAGTCAATACACAAATAGGCTGCCCCAGTATAAACCTCCGGTATTTGACTTTGTCAAAACCTACGGTTTTGACTAGTGCGAACCCATTTCGGTGGATCGGGTTTGGGTCCGGGGCAAAACCGTAGCCATCATTTCACGAGGAAGCAGATTTTGCATGGCCACGTGGCGGCACGTGGCACCGACCGGCACCATCAACTCTCACTCGCCGAGCTCTATCAATGTACCAAATTTGGTGTCGCTACATCAAAATTTCCCGAAATCCGAGAACCCCCACGCGATAAAAGGTTTACCCCCTGGGGGCTTTCGTTTGCCCCCCTCGGGGTCGGCAACCGCAAAGGATTTTCCGCACCCATGTGGACTACCCGCCCAACGAATTTGGTCGCCCTGCGTCCACACGTGTGGGCGGCACGTGTGGGCAAATGGATTTTGCAATGTCCCACGGGGCGGCACGTACCCCGTGCCACGTGGCACCAATCGACCGGCCACCGGCACCTGCACCTGGGGGCCGAACTGGCGCATCGGACGGTGCCACGCGCGTGTTGCTGTGCCTCTTCGTCAGCGAGCTGTGGCCAAACGCCTCAAACAGACAAACAGACAGACAGACAAACAAACATACAAAGTCACTGCCCCAAATAGGCTGCTGCCCCAGTATAAACCTCCGGTATTTGACTTTGTCAAAACCTACGGTTTTGACTAGTGCGGACCCATTTCGGTGGATCGGGTTTGGGTCCGGGGCAAAACCGTAGCCATCATTTCACGAGGAAGCAGATTTTGCATGGCCACGTGGCGGCACGTGGCACGTGCCACGTGGCACCGATCGAGCTGTGACCGGCACCATCACCTGTCACTCGCCGAGCTCTATCGGTTACCCAAATTTGGTGTCGCTACATCAAAATTTCCCGAAATCCGAGGACCCCACGCGATAAAAGGTTTACCCCCTGGGGCTTTTGTTTACCTCTCTCGGGGTTGGCAACCCCACAGGATGTTCCGCACCCATATTGACTACCCACCCACCGAGTTTGGTCGCCCTGCGTCCACACGTGTGGGCGGCACGTGTGGGCAAATGGATTTTGCAATGTCCCACGTGGCGGCACTTGCCACGTGCCACGTGGCACCGATCGACCGGTGACCGGCACCGGCACCTGGGGGCCGAACTGGCGCATCGAACGGTGCCACGCGCGTGTTGCTGTGCCTCTTCGTCAGCGAGCTGTGGCCAAACGCCTCAGACAGACAAACAAACAGACAGACAGACAGACATACAAAGTCACTACACAAATAGGCTGCTGCCCCAGTATAAACCTCCGGTATTTGCAAAACCTACGGTTTTGACTAGTGCGGACCCATTTCGGTGGATCGGGTTTGGGTCCGGGGCAAGACCGTAGCCATCATTTCACGAGGAAACAGATTTTGCATGGCCACGTGGCGGCACGTGGCACGTGCCACGTGGCACCGACCGGCACCATCAACTGTCACTCGCCGAGCTCTATCGGTGTACCAAATTTGGTGTCGCTACATCAAAATTTCCCGAAATCCGAGGACCCCCACGCGATAAAAGGTTTACCCCCCTGGGAGCTTTTGTTTTCCCCCCTCGGGGTCGGCAACCGCAAAGGATTTTCCGCACCCATTTGGACTACCCGCCCACCGAATTTGGTCGCCCTGCGTCCACACGTGTGCGCAGCAAGTGTGGGCAAATGGATTTTGCAATGTCCCACGTGGCGGCATGTACCACGTGCCACGTGGCACCGATCGACCGGTGACCGGCACCGGCACCTGGGGGCCGAACTGGCGCATCGAACGGTGCCACGCGCGTGTTGCTGTGCCTCTTCGTCAGCGAGATGTAGCCAAACGCCTCAGACAAGCAAGCAAGCAAGCAAACAAACAGACAGACATACAAAGTCACTACACAAATAGGCTACTGCCCCAGTATAAACCTCCGGTATTGGACTTTGTCAAAACCTACGGTTTTGACTAGTGCGGACCCATTTCGGTGGATCGGGTTTGGGTCCGGGTCAAAACCGTAGCCATATACTACGGTTTTGATAAGCCCACGTGGCGGCACGTGGCACGTGCCACGTGGCACCGATCGAGCGGCGACCGGCAGCATCATCTGTCACTCGCCGAGCTCTATCGGTGTACCAAATTTGGTGTTGCTACATCAAAAATTCCCGAAATCCGAGGACCCCACGCGATAAAAGGTTTACGCCCCTGGGGGCTTTTGTTTATCCCTCTCGGGGTCGGCAACCCCACAGGATGTTCCGCACCCATATGGACTACCCAACCACCGAGTTTGTTCCCCCTGCGTCCACACGTGTGGGCGGCACGTGTGGGCAAACGGACTTTGCAATGTCCCACGTGGCGGCACTTGCCACGTGCCACGTGGCACCCATCGACCAGTGACCGGCACCGGCACCTGGGGGCCGAACTGGCGCATCGACCGGTGCCACGCGCGTGTTGCTGTGCCTCTTCGTCAGCGAGCTGTGGCCAAACGCCTCAGACAAACAAACAGACAGACATACAAAGTCACTACACCAATAGGGTGCCCCAGTATAAACCTCTGGTATTTGACTTCGTCAAAACCTACGGTTTTGACTAGTGCGGACCCATTTCGGTGGATCGGGTTTGGGTCTGGGGCAAAACCGTAGCCATCATTTCACGAGGAAGCAGATTTTGCATGGCCACGTGGCGGCACGTGGCACGTGCCACGTGGCACCGACCGGCACCATCAACTGTCACTGGCCGAGCTCTATCGGTGTACCAAATTTGGTGTCGCTACATCAAAATTTCCCGAAATCAGAGGACCCCCACGCGATAAAAGGTTTACCCCCTGGGGGCTTTCGTTTGCCCCCCTCGGGGTCGGCAACCGCAAAGGATTTTCCGCACCCATGTGGACTACCCGCCCACTGAATTTGGTCGCCCTGCGTAGACACGTGTTGGCGGCACGTGTGGGCAAATGGATTTTGCAATGTCCCACGTGGCGGCACGTACCACGTGCCACGTGGCACCGATCGACCGGTGACCGGCACCGGCACCTGGGGGCAGAACTGGCGCATCGAACGGTGCCACGCGCGTGTTGCTGTGCCTCTTTGTCAGCGAGCTGTGGCCAAACGCCTCAGACAAGCAAGCAAGCAAACAAACAAACAGACAGACATACAAAGTCACTACACAAATAGGCTGCTGCCCCAGTATAAACCTCCGGTATTGGACTTTGTCAAAACCTACGGTTTTGACTAGTGCGGACCCATCTTTGTGATCGGGTTTGGGTCCGGGGCAAACCGTAGCCATCATTTCACGAGGAAGCAGATTTTGCATGGCCACGTGGCGGCACGTGGCACGTGCCACGTGGCACCGACAGAGCGGAGACCGGCAACATCATCTGTCACTCGCCGAGCTCTATCGGTTACCCAAATTTGGTGTCGCTACATCAAAATTTCCCGACATCCGAGGACCCCACGCGATAAAAGGTTTACCCCCTTGGGGGCTTTACCCCTCTCGGGGTCGGCAACCCCACAGGATGTTCCGCACCCATATGGACTACCCACCCACCGAGTTTGGTCGCCCTGCGTCCACACGTGTGGGCGGCACGTGTGGGCAAATGGATTTTGCAATGTCCCACGTGACGGCACTTGCCACGTGTTACGTAGCACCGATCGACCGGTGACCGGCACCGGCACCTGGGGGCCGAACTGGCGCATCGAACGGTGCCACGCGCGTGTTGCTGTGCCTCTTGGTCAGCGAGCTGTGGCCAAACGCCTCAGACAAACAAACAGACAGACATAAAAAGTCACTACACAACAAATAGGCTGCTGCCCCAGTATAAACCTCCGTTATTGGACTTCGTCAAAACCTACGGTTTTGACTAGTGCGGACCCATTTCGGTGGATCGGGTTTGGGTCCGGGGCAAAACCGTTGCCATCATTTCACGAGGAAGCAGATTTTGCATATCCACATGGCGGCACGTGGCACGTGCCACGTGGCACCGACCGGCACCATCAACTGTCACTCGCCGAGCTCTATCGGTGTACCAAATTTAGTGTCGCTACTTCAAAATTTTCCGAAATCCGAGGACCCCCACGCGATAAAAGGTTTACCCCCTGGGGCTTTCGTTTGCCCCCCTCGGGGTCGGCAACCGCAAAGGATTTTCCGCACCCATGTGGACTACCCGCCCACCGAATTTGGTCGCCCTGCGTCCACACGTGTGGGCGGCACGTGTGGGCAAATGGATTTTGCAATGTCCCACGGGGCGGCACGTACCACGTGCCACGTGGCACCAATCGACCGGCCACCGGCACCTGCACCTGGGGGCCGAACTGGCGCATCGGACGGTGCCACGCGCGTGTTGCTGTGCCTCTTCGTCAGCGAGCTGTGGCCAAACGCCTCAAACAGACAAACAGACAGACAGACAAAAAAACATACAAAGTCACTGCCCCAAATAGGCTGCTGCCCCAGTATAAACCTCCGGTATTTGACTTTGTCAAAACCTACGGTTTTGACTAGTGCGGACCCATTTCGGTGGATCGGGTTTGGGTCCGGGGCAAAACCGTAGCCATCATTTCACGAGGAAGCAGATTTTGCATGGCCACGTGGCGGCACGTGGCACGTGCCACGTGGCACCGATCGAGCTGTGACCGGCACCATCACCTGTCACTCGCCGAGCTCTATCGGTTACCCAAATTTGGTGCCGTTACATCAAAATTTCCCGAAATCCGAGGACCCCACGCGATAAAAGGTTTACCCCCCTGGGGGCTTTTGTTTACCTCTCTCGGGGTTGGCAACCCCACAGGATGTTCCGCACCCATATTGACTACCCACCCACCGAGTTTGGTCGCCCTGCGTCCACACGTGTGGGCGGCACGTGTGGGCAAATGGATTTTGCAATGTCCTACGTGGCGGCACTTGCCACGTGCCACGTGGCACCGATCGACCGGTGACCGGCACCGGCACCTGGGGGCCGAACTGGCGCATCGAACGGTGCCACGCGCGTGTTGCTGTGCCTCTTCGTCAGCGAGCTGTGGCCAAACGCCTCAGACAGACAAACAAACAGACAGACAGACAGACATACAAAGTCACTACACAAATAGGCTGCTGCCCCAGTATAAACCTCCGGTATTTGCAAAACCTACGGTTTTGACTAGTGCGGACCCATTTCGGTGGATCGGGTTTGGGTCCGGGGCAAAACCGTAGCCATCATTTCACGAGGAAACAGATTTTGCATGGCCACGTGGCGGCACGTGGCACGTGCCACGTGGCACCGACCGGCACCATCAACTGTCACTCGCCGAGCTCTATCGGTGTACCAAATTTGGTGTCGCTACATTAAAATTTCCCGAAATCCGAGGACCCCCACGCGATAAAAGGTTTACCCCCCTGGGGGCTTTTGTTTGCCCCCCTCGGGGTCGGCAACCGCAAAGGATTTTCCGCACCCATGTGGACTACCCGCCCACCGAATTTGGTCGCCCTGCGTCCACACGTGTGGGCAGCACGTGTGGGCAAATGGATTTTGCAATGTCCCACGGGGCGGCACGTACCACGTGCCACGTGGCACCAATCGACCGGCCACTGGCACCGGCACCTGGGGGCCGAACTGGCGCATCGGACGGTGCCACGCGCGTGTTGCTGTGCCTCTTCGTCAGCGAGCTGTGGCCAAACGCCTCAGACAGACAGACAGACTGACAAACATACATACAAAGTCACTACACCAATAGGCTGCCCCAGTATAAACCTCTGGTATTTGACTTTGTCAAAACCTACGGTTTTGACTAGTGCGGACCCATTTCGGTGGATCGGGATTGGGTCTGGGGCAAAACCGTAGCCATCATTTCACGAGGAAGCAGATTTTGCATGGCCACGTGGCGGCACGTGGCACGTGCCACATGGCACCGACCGGCACCATCAACTGTCACTCGCCGAGCTCTATCGGTGTACCAAATTTGGTGTCGCTACATCAAAATTTCCCGAAATCCGAGGACCCCCACGCGATAAAAGGTTTAGCCCCTGGGGGCTTTCTTTTGCCCCCCTCGGGATCGGCAACCGCAAAGGATTTTCCGCACCCATGTGGACTACCCGCCCACCGAAATTGGTCGCCCTGCGTCCACACGTGTGGGCAGCACGTGTGGGCAAAAGGATTTTGCAATGTCCCACGTGGCGGCACGTACCACGTGCTACGTTGCACCGATCGACCGGTGACCGGCACCGGCACCTGGGGGCCGAACTGGCGCATCGAACGGTGCCACGCGCGTGTTGCTGTGCCTCTTCGTCAGCGAGATGTAGCCAAACGCCTCAGACAAGCAAGCAAGCAAGCAAACAAACAGACAGACATACAAAGTCACTACACAAATAGGCTACTGCCCCAGTATAAACCCCCGGTATTGGACTTTGTCAAAACCTACGGTTTTGACTAGTGCGGACCCATTTCGGTGGATCGGGTTTGGGTCCGGGGCAAAACCGTAGCCATATACTACGGTTTTGATAAGCCCACGTGGCGGCACGTGGCACGTGCCACGTGGCACCGATCGAGCGGCGACCGGCAGCATCATCTGTCACTCGCCGAGCTCTATCGGTGTACCAAATTTGGTGTTGCTACATCAAAAATTCCCGAAATCCGAGGACCCCACGCGATAAAAGGTTTACGCCCCTGGGGGCTTTTGTTTATCCCTCTCGGGATCGGCAACCCCACAGGATGTTCCGCACCCATATGGACTACCCAACCACCGAGTTTGTTCTCCCTGCGTCCACACGTGTGGGCGGCACGTGTGGGCAAACGGACTTTGCAATGTCCCACGTGGCGGCACTTGCCACGTGCCACGTGGCACCCATCGACCAGTGACCGGCACCGGCACCTGGGGGCCGAACTGGCGCATCGACCGGTGCCACGCGCGTGTTGCTGTGCCTCTTCGTCAGCGAGCTGTGGCCAAACGCCTCAGACAAACAAACAGACAGACATACAAAGTCACTACACCAATAGGGTGCCCCAGTATAAACCTCTGGTATTTGACTTCGTCAAAACCTACGGTTTTGACTAGTGCGGACCCATTTCGGTGGATCGGGTTTGGGTCTGGGGCAAAACCGTAGCCATCATTTCACGAGGAAGCAGATTTTGCATGGCCACGTGGCGGCACGTGGCACGTGCCACGTGGCATCGACCGGCACCATCAACTGTCACTGGCCGAGCTCTATCGGTGTACCAAATTTGGTGTCGCTACATCAAAATTTCCCGAAATCAGAGGACCCCCACGCGATAAAAGGTTTACCCCCTGGGGGCTTTCGTTTGCCCCCCTCGGGGTCAGCAACCGCAAAGGATTTTCCGCACCCATGTGGACTACCCGCCCACTGAATTTGGTCGCCCTGCGTAGACACGTGTGGGCGGCACGTGTGGGCAAATGGATTTTGCAATGTCCCACGTGGCGGCACGTACCACGTGCCACGTGGCACCGATCGACCGGTGACCGGCACCGGCACCTGGGGGCAGAACTGGCGCATCGAACGGTGCCACGCGCGTGTTGCTGTGCCTCTTTGTCAGCGAGCTGTGGCCAAACGCCTCAGACAAGCAAGCAAGCAAACAAACAAACAGACAGACATACAAAGTCACTACACAAATAGGCTGCTGTCCCAGTATAAACCTCCGGTATTGGACTTTGTCAAAACCTACGGTTTTGACTAGTGCGGACCCATCTTTGTGATCGGGTTTGGGTCCGGGGCAAAACCGTAGCCATCATTTCACGAGGAAGCAGATTTTGCATGGCCACGTGGCGGCACGTGGCACGTGCCACGTGGCACCGACCGAGCGGAGACCGGCACCATCATCTGTCACTCGCCGAGCTCTATCGGTTACCCAAATTTGGTGTCGCTACATCAAAATTTCCCGAAATCCGAGGACCCCACGCGATAAAAGGTTTAACCCCTTGAGGGCTTTACCCCTCTCGGGGTCGGCAACCCCACAGGATGTTCCGCACCCATATGGACTACACACCCACCGAGTTTAGTCGCCCTGCGTCCACACGTGTGGGCGGCACGTGTGGGCAAATGCATTTTGCAATGTCCCACGTGACGGCACTTGCCACGTGTTACGTAGCACCGATCGACCGGTGACCGGCACCGGCACCTGGGGGCCGAACTGGCGCATCGAACGGTGCCACGCGCGTGTTGCTGTGCCTCTTGGTCAGCGAGCTGTGGCCAAACGCCTCAGACAAACAAACAGACAGACATAAAAAGTCACTACACAACAAATAGGCTGCTGCCCCAGTATAAACCTCCGTTATTGGACTTCGTCAAAACCTACGGTTTTGACTAGTGCGGACCCATTTCGGTGGATCGGGTTTGGGTCCGGGGCAAAACCGTTGCCATCATTTCACGAGGAAGCAGATTTTGCATGGCCACGTGGCGGCACGTGGCACGTGCCACGTAGCACCGACCGGCACCATCAACTGTCACTCGCCGAGCTCTATCGGTGTACCAAATTTAGTGTCGCTACTTCAAAATTTCCCGAAATCCGAGGACCCCCACGCGATAAAAGGTTTACCCCCTGGGGCTTTCGTTTGCCCCCCTCGGGGTCGGCAACCGCAAAGGATTTTCCGCACCCATGTGGACTACCCGCCCACCGAATTTGGTCGCCCTGCGTCCACACGTGTGGGCGGCACGTGTGGGCAAATGGATTTTGCAATGTCCCACCGGGCGGCACGTACCACGTGCCACGTGGCACCAATCGACCGGCCACCGGCACCGGCACCTGGGGGCCAAACTGGCGCATCGGACGGTGCCACGCGCGTGTTGCTGTGTCTCTTCGTCAGCGAGCTGTGGCCAAACGCCACAGACAGACAAACAAACAAACAAACAGACAGACATACAAAGTCACTACACAAATAGGCTGCTGCCCCAGTATAAACATCTGGTATTTGACTTTGTCAAAACCTACGGTTTTGACTAGTGCGGACCCATTTCGGTGGATCGGGTTTGGGTCCGGGGCAAAACCGTAGCCATCATTTCACGAGGAAGCAGATTTTGCATAGCCACGTGGCGGCACGTGGCACCGACCGGCACCATCAACTGTCACTCGCCGAGCTCTATCGGTGTACCAAATTTGGTGTCGCTACATCAAAATTTCCTGCAATCCGAGGACCCCCACGCGATAAAAGGTTTACCCCCTGGGGGCTTTCGTTTGCCCCCCTCGGGGTCGGCAACCGCAAAGGATTTTCTGCACCCATGGGAACTACCCGCCCACCGAATTTGGTCGCCCTGCGTCCGCACGTGTGGGCGGCACGTGTGGGCAAATGGATTTTGCAATGTCCCACGTGGCGGCACGTACCACGTGCCACGTGGCACCGATCGACCGGTGACCGGCACCGGCACCTGGGGGCCGAACTGGCGCATCGAACGGTGCCACGTGCGTGTTGCTGTGCCTGTTCGTCAGCGAGCTGTGGCCAAACGCCTCAGACAAACAAACAAACAGACAGACATATAAATCACTACACAAATAGGCTGCTGCCCCAGTATAAACCTCTGGTATTTGACTTCGTCAAAACCTACGGTTTTGACTAGTGCGGACCCATTTCGGTGGATCGGGTTTGGGTCCGGGGCAAAACCGTAGCCATATATTTCACGAGGAGCGCCCACGTGGTGGCACGTGGCACCGATCGAGCTGCGACCGGCACCATCATCTGTCACTCGCCGAGCTCTATCGGTTACCCAAATTTGGTGTCGCTACATCACAATTTCCCGAAATCCGAGGACCCCACGCGATAAAAGGTTTACGCCCCTGGGGGCTTTTGTTTATCCCTCTCGGGGTCGGCAACCCCACAGGATGTTCCGCACCCATATGGACTACCCAACCACCGAGCTTGTTCGCCCTGCGTCCACACGTGTGGGCGGCACGTGTGGGCAAATGGACTTTGCAATGTCCCACGTGGCGGCACTTGCCACGTGCCACGTGGCACCGATCGACCGGTGACCGGCACCGGTACCTGGGGGCCGAACTGGCGCATCGACCGGTGCCACGCGCGTGTTGCTGTGCCTCTTCGTCAGCGAGCTGTGGCCAAACGCCTCAGACAAACATACAGACAGACATACAAAGTCACTACACCAATAGGCTGCCCCAGTATAAACCTCTGGTATTTGACTTCGTCAAAACCTACGGTTTTGACTAGTGCGGACCCATTTCGGTGGATCGGGTTTGGGTCTGGGGCAAAACGTAGCCATCATTTCACGAGCAAGCAGATTTTGCATGGCCACGTGGCGGCACGTGCCACGTGGCACCGATCGAGCGGCGACCGGCACCAGCAGCTGTCACTCGCCGAGTTTGGTCGCCCTGCGTCCACACGTGTGGGCGGCACGTGTGGGCAAATGGATTTTGCAATGTCCCACGTGGCGGCACTTGCCACGTGCCACGTGGCACCGATCGACCGGTGACCGGCACCGGCACCTGGGGGCCGAACTGGCGCATCGAACGGTGCCACGCGAGTGTTGCTGTGCCTCTTTGTCAGCGAGCTGTGGCCAAACGCCTCAGACAAACAAACAAACAGACATACAAAGTCACTACACAAATAGGCTGCTGCCCCAGTATAAACCTCCGGTATTGGACTTCGTCAAAACCTACGGTTTTGACTAGTGCGGACCCATTTCGGTGGATCGGGTTTGGGTCCGGGGCAAAACCGTAGCCATCATTTCACGAGGAAGCAGATTTTGCATGGCCACGTGGCGGCACGTGGCACGTGCCACGTGGCACCGACCGGCACCATCAACTGTCACTCGCCGAGCTCTATCGGTGTACCAAATTTGGTGTCGCTACATCAAAATTTCCCGAAATCCGAGGACCCCACGCGATATAAGTTTTACCCCCTGGGGGCTTTCGTTTGCCCCCCTCGGGGTCGGTAACCGCAAAGGATTTTCCGCTCCCATGTGGACTACCCGCCCACCGAATTTGGTCGCCCTGTGTCCACACGTGTGGGCGGCACGTGTGGGCAAATGGATTTTGCATTGTCCCACGGGGCGGCACGTACCACGTGCCACGTGGCACCATTCGACCTGCCACCGGCACCGGCACCTGGGGGCCGAACTGGCGCATCGGACGGTGCCACGTGCGTGTTGCTGTGCGTGTTCGTCAGCGAGCTGTGGCCAAACGCCTCAGACAAACAAACAGACAAACAGACAGACAGACAGACATACAAAGTCACTACACCAATAGGCTGCCCCAGTATAAACCTCCGGTATTTGACTTTGTCAAAACCTACGGTTTTGACTAGTGCGGACCCATTTCGGTGGATCGGGTTTGGATCCGGGGCAAAACCGTAGCCATCCTTTCACGAGGAACGCCTGTCAAATAGAATTGGTAAAGAAAAACGGTGAAAAAGAAAAATGCCGGCGATGGGATTCGAACCCGCGACTCCAGCGACAAATAATTAATAGCAGCCGATAGCCCTAACCACAATATACCTACACATACCAAATTTGGTGCGTCTATTTGGTCTCTCATAACTCCCGAGTAGTGGCCGACCGAATTGAGGAACTCGATACAAAAAGTTGCAGGCGCTTGCCGTACGTGCTTCTTTGGGGACGCCACCGTTGCCAACCTACAAGGTCTTCCCGCACCCATGATGACTACTCGCCCACCGATTTTGGTCGCGTTGAGTCCACTGGTATGGGCTGGGAAAACAGATTTTGCAGCGGCCACGTGGCGGTACGTGGCACCGATCGAGCGGCGACTGGCACCATCATATGTCACTCGTCGAGCTCCATCGGTGTACCAAATTTGGTGCGGCTAGCGCAAAAAAAAATCCGGCAATCAGAGGACCCCTGGGATATCAGATTAACCCCCCCCCCCTATGAAGGGTCACGTGCCCCCTCGAGAAAATCAGCCTATATTGTTTTTCGGCAACCATGTGGACTACCCGCCCACCGAGTTTGGTCGCCCTGTGTCTACTGGTATGGGCTGGGAAAGCAGATTTTGCCATGACCACGTGGCGGCACGTGGCACGTGCCACGTGACACCGATGTCCCGGCGACCGCCACCATCATCTGTCACTCGACGAGCTCTATCGGTGCACCAAATTTGGTGCGGCTAGCGCAAAAACAAAATCCGGCAATCAGAGGACCCCTGCGATATCAGATTAACCCCCCTAGGGGTGGCAACGTACCCCCTCGAGAAAATCAGCAATTTTTTTTTGTTGGCAACCATGTGGACTACCCGCCCACCGAGTTTGGTCGCCCTGCGTCCACTGGTATGGGCTGGGAAAGCAAATTTTGCCATGCCCACGTGGCACCGATCGAGCGGCGACCGGCACCATCAGCTGTCACTCGTCGAGCTCTATCGGTGTACCAAATTTGGTGTCGCTACATACAATTTCCCGAAATCCGAGGACCCCGCGTGCGTACAGGTTGACCCCCCTGGGGGCTTTTGTTTACCCCCCTCGGGGTCGCCAACCCCAAAGGATTTTCCGCCCCCATGTGGACTATCCGCCCACCGAGCTTGGTCGCCCTGCGTCCACACGTGTGGGCGGCACGTGTGGGCAAATGGATTTTGCAATGTCCCACGTGGCGGCACGTGCCACGTGCCACGTGGCACCGATCGACCAGCCACTGGCACCGACACCTGGGGGCCGAACTGGCGCATCGGACGGTGCTACGCGCGTGCTGCTGTGCCTTTTCGTCAGCGAGCTGTGGCCAAACGCCTCAGACAGACATACAAACAAACAGACAGACAAAGTCACTACACCAGCAGGCTGCCCCTGTATAAACCTCCGGTATTTGACTTTGTCAAAACCTACGGTTTTGACTAGTGCGGCCCATTTCGGTGGATCGGGTTTGGGTCCGGGGCAAAACCGGAGCCATCATTTCACGAGGAAGCAGATTTTGCATGGCCACGTGGCGGCACGTGGCACGTGCCACGTGGCACAGACCGGCACCATCAACTGTCACTCGCCGAGCTCTATCGGTGTACCAAATTTGGTGTCGCTACATCAAAATTTCCCGAAATCCGAGGACCCCCACGCGATAAAAGGTAGGGGGGTAAACAATTACCCCCTGGGGGCTTTTGTTTACCCCCCTCGGGGTCGGCAACCCCACAGGATGTTCCGCCCCCATGTGGACTACCTGCCCACCGAGTTTGGTCGTCCTGCGTCCACACGTATGGGCGGCACGTGTGGGCAAATGGATTTTGCAATGGTCCACGAGGCGGCTCGTGCCACGTGCCACGTGGCACCGATCGACCGGCCACCTGCACCGGCACCTGGGGGCCGAACTGGCGCATCGGACGGTGCCACGCGCGTGTTGCTGTGCCTCTTCGTCAGCGAGCTGTGGCCAAACGCCTCAGACAAACAAACAGACAGACATACAAAGTCACTACACAAATAGGCTGCCCCAGTATAAACCTCTGGTATTTGACTTCGTCAAAACCTACGGTTTTGACTAGTGCGGACCCATTTCGGTGGATCGGGTTTGGGTCCGGGGCAAAACCGTTGCCATCATTTCACGAGGAAGCAGATTTTGCATTGCCACGTGGCGGCACGTGCCACGTGGCACCGATCGAGCGGCGACCGGCACCATCATCTGTCACTCGCCGAACTCTATCGGTGTACCAAATTTAGTGTCGCTACATCAAAATTTCCCGAAATCCGAGGACCCCACTTGATAAAAGGTTTACCCCCCTGGGGGCTTTTGTTTACCCCCCTCGGGGTCGGCAACCGCAAAAGATTTTCCGCACCCATGTGGACTACCCGCCCACCGAATTTGGTCGCCCTGCGTCCACTGGTATGGGCGGCACGTGTGGGCAAATGGATTTTGCAATGTTCCACGTGGCGGCACGTACCACGTGCCACGTGGCACCAATCGACCGGCCACCGGCACCGGCACCTGGGGGCCGAACTGGCGCATCGGACGGTGCCACGCGCGTGTTGCTGTGCCTCTTCGTCATCGAGTTGTGGCCAAACGCCTCAGACAGACATACCGACAAACATACAAAGTCACTACACCATTAGGCTGCCCCAGTATAAACCTCTGGTATTTGACTTCGTCAAAACCTACGGTTTTGACTAGTGCGGACCCATTTCGGTGGATCGGGTTTGGGTCCGGGTGCAAAACCGTAGCCATTTGTTGGAACGTCACGAGGAGCGCCGACAAACACAATTGGACAAGAAAGGCATAGGAAAAGCAAATGCCCTCGATGGGATTCGAACCCGGGACCCCAGTGACGCATAAAGAATAGCAGCAGATAGCCCTAACCACAACATACCCACACATACCAAATTTTGTGCGGCTAGCTATCATAAACCGCGAGTAATGGCCGGCCGAATTGAGGAACTCGATTAAAAAAATTGCACGTGTCTGCCGCACGTGCTTTGGGGGCGCCACCTTTGCCACCCTCCAAGGTCACCCCGCACCCATGAGGACTAGTCGCCCACCGATTTTGGTCGCGTTGAGTCCACTGGTATGGGCGGCACGGCTGGGTAAGCAGATTTTGCAGTGGCCACGTGGCGGCACGTGGCACGTGCCACGTAGCACCGATCGAGCGGCAACCGGCACCATCATCTGTCACTCGTCGAGCTCTATCGGTGCACCAAATTTGGTGCGGCTAGCGCAAAAACAAAATCCGGAATCAGAGGACCCCTGGGATATCAGGTTGACCCCCCCCCCCCCTAGGGGTAACAACGTGCCTCCTCGAGGAAATCAGCCAGTATCGTTTTTCGGCACCCATGTGGACTACCCGCCCACCGAGTTTGGTCGCCCTGTGTCCACTGGTATGGGCTGGGCAAGCATATTTTATCATGGCCACGTGGCGGCACGTGGCACGTGCCACGTAGCTGCGATCGGGCGGCGACTGGCACCATCATCTGTCACTCGCCGAGCTCTATCGGTGTACCAAATTTGGTGTCGCTACATCAAAATTTCTCGAAATCCGAGGACCCCGCATGCGTACAGGTTGACCCCCCTAAGGGGGGCAACGTGCCCCCCTCGAAGGAAATAGCCAATTTTTGTTTTTCGGCACCCAAGTGGACTACCCGCCCACCGAGTTTGGTCGCCCTGTGTCCACTGGTATGGGCTGGGCAAGCATATTTTGTCATGGCCACGTGGCGGCACGTGGCACGTGCCACGTGGCACCGATCGAGCGGCGACCGGTACTATCATCTGTCACTCGTCGAGCTCTATCGGTGTACCAAATTTGGTGTCGCTACATCAAAATTTCCTGAAATCCGAGGACCCCACGCGATAAAAGGTTGTCGCTACCCTGGGGGCTTTTGTTTACCCCCCTCGGGGTCGGCATCTCCAAAGGATTTTCCGCACCCATGTGGACTACCCGCCCAACGAGTTTGGTCGCCCTGCGTCCTCTGGTATGGGCGGCACGTGTGGGCAAATGGATTTTGCAATGCACCACGTGGCGGCACGTACCACGTGCCACGTGGCACCGATCGACCGGCCACTGGCACTGGTACCTGGGGGCCGAACTGGCGCATCGGACGGTGCCACGCGCGTGTTGCTGTGCCTCTTCGTCAGCGAGCTGTGGCCGAACGCCTTAGACAGACAAACAAACAAACAGACAGACATACAAAGTCACTACACCAATAGGCTGCCCCAGTATAAACCTCTGGTATTTGACTTCGTCAAAACCTACGGTTTTGACTAGTGCGGACCCATTTCGGTGGATCGGGTTTGGGTCCGGGGCAAAACCGTAGCCATCATTTCACGAGGAAGCAGATTTTTCATGGCCACGTGGCGGCACGTGGCACGTGCCACGTGGCACCGACCGGCACCATCAACTGTCACTCGCCGAGCTCTATCGGTGTACCAAATTTGGTGTCGCTACATCAAAATTTCCCGAAATCCGAGGACCCCCACGCGATAAAAGGTTTACCCCCTGGGGGCTTTCGTTTGCCCCCCTCGGGGTCGGCAACCGCAAAGGATTTTCCGCACCCATGTGGACTACCCGCCCACCGAATTTGGTCGCCCTGCGTCCACACGTGTGGGCGGCACGTGTGGGCAAATGGATTTTGCAATGTCCCACGTGGCGGCACGTACCACGTTCCACGTGGCACCAATCGACCGGCCACCGGCACCGGCACCTGGGGGCCGAACTGGCGCATCGGAAGGTGCTACGCGCGTGTTGCTGTGCTTCTTCGTCAGCGAGCTGTGGCCAAACGCCTCAGACAGACAAACAGACAGACAGACAAACATACAAAGTCACTACACCAATAGGCTGCCCCAGTATAAACCTCTGGTATTTGACTTTGTCAAAACCTACGGTTTTGACTAGTGCGGACCCATTTCGGTGGATCGGGTTTGGGTCCGGGGCAAAACCGTAGCCATATATTTCACGAGGAGCGCCCACGTGGCGGCACGTGGCACGTGCCACGTGGCACCGACTGAGCGGCGACCGGCACCATCATCTGTCACTCGCCGAGCTCTATCGGTTACCCAAATTTGGTGTCGCTACATCAAAATTTCCCGAAATCCGAGGACCCCACGCGATAAAAGGTTTACCCCCCTGGGGGCTTTCCTTTGCCCCCCTCGGGGTCGGCAACCGCAAAGGATTTTCCGCACCCATGTGGACTACCCGCCCACCGAATTTGGTCGCCCTGCGTCCACACGTGTGGGCGGCACGTGTGGGCAAATGGATTTTGCAATGTCCCACGTGGCGGCACGTACCACGTGCCACGTGGCACCAATCGACCGGCCACCGGCACCGGCACCTGGGGACCGAACTGGCGCATCGGACGGTGCCACGTGCGTGTTGCTGTGCCTCTTCGTCAGCGAGCTGTGGCCAAACGCCTCAGACAGACAAACAAACAAACAGACAGACATACAAAGTTACTACACCAATAGGCTGCCCCAGTATAAACCTCTGGTATTTGACTTCGTCAAAACCTACGGTTTTGACTAGTGCGGACCCATTTCGGTGGATCGGGTTTGGGTCCGGGGCAAAACCGTAGCCATATACTACGGTTTTGATAAGCCCACGTGGCGCTACGTGGCACGTGCCACGTGGCATCGACCGAGCGGCGACCGGCACCATCATCTGTCACTCGCCGAGCTCTATCGGTGTACCAAATTTGGTGTCGCAACATCAAAATTTCCCGCAATCCGAGGACCCCCACGCGATAAAAGGTTTACCCCCTGGGGGCTTTCGTTTGCCCCCCTCGGGGTCGGCAACCGCAAAGGATTTTCCGCACCCATGTGGACTACCCGCCCACCGAATTTGGTCGCCCTGCGTCCACACGTGTGGGCGGTACGTGTGGGCAAATGGATTTTGCAATGTCCCACGGGGCGGCACGTACCACGTGCCACGTGGCACCAATCGACCGGCCACCGGCACCGGCACCTGGGGGCCGAACTGGCGCATCGGACGGTGCCACGCGCGTGTTGCTGTGCCTCTTCTTCAGCGAGCTGTGGCCAAACGCCTCAGACAGACAAACAGACAGACAGACAGACAGACACACATACAAAGTCACTACACAAATAGGCTGCCCCAGTATAAACCTCCGGTATTTGACTTTGTCAAAACCTACGGTTTTGATTAGAGGTACATTCTGCCTGTGGTTACAGTTTTAAGTAATTACCTCTGTCAATTGTGAACTGATTTCCAATTGAAAATTACCAATAGATGCTTAGTGATAAGACGCATTTGTTGATTGATGGCTGGTTGGTGTTGATGCAATATATTGATTACATTTTGACAAAGTTTGTTTATTGTTTACGTTCAAGTGCCGCTTAACTCGAAATATGATTGGCTATAACGTAGTCAATTTTCATTGGATTTCCAATTGAAAATAATGTTCACACTCGTCTTGAAAAGACACACCATTTGATTGGTGGCTAGTACCGGTAGCTGCAATATTTATTTACATCCACCACATACCGATGGACACACATACAAAGACATTTGTGAGTAGGAATACCACATTTATTTATGCACAGGAACACCATGGGTATCTGTTCACGCAACGCCACTCCAACTCTACTCATACAAGGCCATATTGTAAACATTCACACATTTTAAATCGCGACCAATATACTCGCGAGTCGCGACCCAGCGAATGAGGTTTTTTTCAGTTTCCGCATGCATACGCATGCGCTTATATTATCAACAAAACATCATGAAGTATTTGCGTGACACATACATATAGTTTCACAAAATGTCATCCCAACATATCGCATCACGCATCTTTATACCGAGAGCGAATGAGGTTGTTAGTGTTGCTTACATATTCTGATTCAAGGATAGGCTTTTGGCGGTATAACGTCACAACTCGTTTTGGTGACGCAAGATTATTGTGACGTCATATATATTAATATCAATATTTTTTTGCAATTATGACAAATTGGTATTTCTTTTTCTCGCAAAAAAACGAATGAAAAACCGTAATCAGGACACTCTTTTCCATCGTTCACGTACTTTTCCCAAGGTGTACTATTCCTCTTCAGTAATTTCGACACAGGACTAGTGGGCCCCTTTTAGAAAAAGAAGTTTCGTTTCCCTGAAACTTGTTTCGGTTCCTCACAACGCGTGTTTACGTTACAAGCGGCCTGCGTATATATAACTAAAGTCCGTCATTATTGTGTGCAATAGCTTCTATATCCAAGCTACCATATACATGGCGTCATAATTGACATGCATTTTTGTATGGCCATGAGGAGAAAAGAGAAACATGCCCATTTTCCGACGGATATCCATCTGTCGTCCAATAAAATGTCATATTCGTTTTTTTTCCAGCTCAAAATACCCCGTATAGCCAAATTTCAAGACTTTTTCAAGATTACCTATTCCCTTTAACCCTCGCCCTACGGGGGGCTGACAGGCCCCCTGAGGTTTTCCTTGAATAACTTTTTAAACATGCGTTGCATCTTTCTGAAATTTTCGGTAGCTGAGTTTACAGCAATTATACGTCAGCTTTAAAAATGTGTTTGAAATTAGTTGAGAAATTTGGGAAATAATGACGTTTTGATGTCGTCATGTTAGTAAAAAATATAAATATTTGAAAAACCTTAGAAAAAGAGTTTTAAAGCAAATTGCAAACGCAATTCACCAAAGATACATAATATCCTTCTCTTTAAAATGGCAATCTCAGATTTGCAAAATTTTGGGTTTTTGACTCCTAAATATACAAAAAAAAACTTTTTGGAAAAAAACCTCTCAAAATCAAAATTTTCGAAGATTTGAGAAAAACCGGAATATATGTGAGAGAACTGAGTATGGGGAATACTCATACCAAATTTCAAAGCAATATCGTCATTTCTGACTGAGTGATGGCTCCCTAAGTGTAAGAAACTGATGACGTCGCTTTAAAAATAACTTTTGTTGACTTTTTTGACAAGATACGAACAAATAATTACCTTTTCTGTATCTCTGAGACACAACTGGTCTAGGAACATGCCTTTTTATTTACATTTATCAATTTCTAATTTTGAGGTTTTCTGAAGAGCAAAATCGCTGTTCTGTATGTAGTAAATCCGAAGTCATTCACTTGACCTGCAAGGTTATCCTTTCACCTGAAACCTAAAAATCGCATACTGCTAGATTCCTCTCATGACAGGCAACATACTGGTTCTTACTGCATTGCTCTAAGTTGCTTTGTTTGGAAGTTAACAGGGGGGCCTGTCAGCCCCCCCCGTAGGGCGAAGGTGAAAGAAGCTCCCGTAGGTCGAGGGTTAACCCTATTCCCTGCGGGCGGCCAGAATTACGTTAACCTGCGGGGGGGGGGGGGGGGGGCAGATTCTGCCCCCCCCCCCGCACCATTCAAGATCTCTCTTTTTGGATCCGGACATTTAAAAAAAACAATTGGGGCCAGGGGGCCAAAAATACGAAAATTTTGGGTGTTTTTTTAAAGGTCATTGCTGCCATGTGGCTCGACCGATTTTCATGCCCTAAACGTTTTTGAGCTTCAAATGTACTGGTTTTTAATATATTAAAAGACAAAAAAAAATCATAGTCGTATTCAGGGAATGTAAATTTGGGGGATTTTCTGAAGAAGAAAAAAACATTTGCTGTTCCTGATTGTTTGGGGCGACATGAGCGTCACATGTGGGCATTATATGCTGTAATTTGTTAAATTTAATATATTGCGCATAGGCGGATCCAGGGAAAAAAACATGGGGGGCACCATGCGCGTAAAGCTTTTATCATCTTACTAAGTTGAAGTTGGGCCTAATTTGAGGGTTGGATCGCCTCCCATTTTTTTATCCTGAGTGGGCCTCTGCCCAAAAAATATGAACAATCCCAGTATCTATGATGCATATTGCATTTAAATTTTTCTGACGCATTTATTGCACTGCAAACCACGAAGGAAGTATGCGTCGCAAAACGGCATTCGCAACACCCTCCCCAAAACAGGAGCCTTGAACCGCCTCTGCTGGATCGTTTTTTCTCCTCAAAATTTTGACACAACACGTACCATTCAATTTTGGGAAAAGTCAGAATGTTTCAGGACGCTAGGCTTAACGGTTTAGAAGCGGCAAGTGAAGAACACCGGAAGGGGCAGAATCTTCCCCCGCATGGAATATGGTTAAGCATGATATTCGCTTAACATTAGCGAGAGAAGTAACACATCACAGAGGTATGTCAATGAAACGGTGTCTGTTTTGCACCTGGCTATGAAAGCAAGGACGGCTTACATTGCCGAGTAGACAACAGAAAGGATAGATTCCCTCCGTCATAGTATACAAACCTTTACAAGATGGGTGGTTAACTTCCTTTTTTCAGCATAGTTGTTGGGTGCTTTGTTTGTATCAAGTGTTATTTAATTTGTTTTGTGTGAAGTGTGAATTGCGCTAATGAGTATTTTAAGCTGCTTCTTTGGTTGGTTTTCAAAAACAAACTTCGGTTATTGGCTGTCAATAAAGTATTAACCAACATGGGCAATAACCAATGAATATAGGTGCGCAATAAACCATTGTTACTCGGTGGTTCTTGTCAGGATATTGCAGTGTCGAATTTAGATTACGAAGTTAAGTCGTTAGATTACATTCAAGTCCAGACAAGTACCACGACGGAAGTTACGATACAGACCTGCTAGTTACACTTGATTACGTACAATTTCGTATGCAATATTTAACACAAGTTTTCAAGGAGTGTTGACTTGACGATAATTACTAACTTCTTTGTGAAATAGGCCTCAGATTGAATTATTGTAATTCTTTTATAATCATGTAGACATTGTAGATCATGCAGATTTTGTTTTCAAAAGGCATGTACTCGAATTATCAATACGTAAAAAGTCATTTATAGATTTCTTTGAATTTTCTTGGACAAGGCCACTAGGATAAGGCCACTATTCCAATGACATTTTGTCTACAAGAATTATGTTTCTCGCAACTTTAACTAAGTTACGAAACTCTATTAACTATTTGTTGTTATCTTCTCTCATATCGTCATGAGGGCGCGTGCGTCATCATGAGGGCGCGCCTGGGGCGGGTGCGGAGGGACCCCCAGTGGCGTACTCAGCGTGGCTGGAGACGCGTAGACTGGAACGCCATCTGTCATGATCTGCTGCTGTCGGACTGGAGTCAGGTAGATGGCGCCACTGACGTCGACGGGTGCGTGCAGCAGTTCATGGCTGTTTGGAACGCTGTGGTGGACAACCACTGCCCAGCGAGAAGAACGCGCGTCACGAAGCCGCACTGCCCCTGGCTGACCGACGACCCGTCCCTGCGAGCGCTGATGGCTGAGCGGGACAGCGCCCGCGACACCTGGCTGTGTCTGCGTACACCAGAGGCAAGGGCAGACTTCACCAGACTTCGCAATCACGTCAAGAGCCGCCTCATCTCGAGCAGGCGTGAGTTTCTGTGTGGGGAGATGGCGTCTGGTGGCCACCGTCGCTTCTGGCCGTCCTTCAAGAGGTCTGCCGTTGCAACCTCGCCGCCGGCCGGGAGCGCATCTGTGGCGAGCCCTGAGAACGCCGAAACGGCTGCGGACGAGCTCAACCGCCATTTCTCATCCGTGGGAACCCGCATCGCCACCGACCTGCGGAGCGCAGTCATCGACGGCAGCAAGAGGCCCAGACCACCCACCGTCTGCGCAGCCAGCTTCTCCTTCCGACCGGTGACGCTTCCGGAGCTCTCCCGGTGCATCCGACGTATGCGCGCGTCGCGAGCTGTTGGTCTGGACGAGGTGCCACTTCAGGCTGTGCGCGAGTGTTTCCCAGTTATCGGCCCACATCTGCTAAAACTTATAAATATGTCAATCGTCACCAAAGTGTTCCCCGATAGCTGGAAAACTGCATGTATTGTTCCCATCCCAAAGTCACGTGACCCTGCCGTTCCGTCCGATTATAGACCGATTTCTTTGCTTAGTGTTTTGTCTAAAATTTTAGAAAAAGTAATTTGTACACAACTGACCGAGTTTTTAAACATCACAGGGCTTCTGCATTCATCCCAATATGCATACAGATCTCGCCATTCAACAGAGGACGCCGTGCTCGCCGCTGTCGAGCGCCTGGTCACCAACATCGACGAAGGCCTTGTATCGTCGGTAACGACGATGGACCTCTCGAAGGCGTTCGACAGCGTCGACCACGGCCTCCTCCTCACAAAATTGTCATGGTATGGTGTAAATGACGTGTACTGGTTTAGGAGTTATTTGAGCGGCCGAAGGCAGATGGTGCGTGGTGGACGGTTGACTTGTCCCGTGACTTGTGGTGTGCCCCAGGGCTCGATTATTGGTCCAGTCTTGTTCATTTTGTTCACAAACGATTTATATGGATATTTGAACCATGGCCGCCTCATCTCCTACGCTGACGACACCGTGCACGTTGACTGCGCGTCCCCTGACGGACCTGGTCTCGCCGGGCTAAAAATTAGACTGGAGCTCACCTTGCTTGAGCTCCAGTCTTGGTTTGATTCTAACTCTCTCAAAATGAACGCGAAGAAAACTGCTTTCATGCTTGTTGGCTCAAAGAAAAATTTGGCAAAAACGGAAAAATTTCGGTTTGAATTAAATGGTTCCGAGGTGCAGGCCTCGACCAGCATCAAAATCCTCGGCGTCGTGGTGGACCGTGGTCTGTCATAGGACGCGCATGTCTCGAGTGTCTCCAAAAAATGTAACGGTATCCTCGTCTCTCTGTAAAAAGTTCGGCATTACTTCACCTCAGAAGCCCTTAAAATTATAATTCAGGCGTACGTGTTCCCACATATCACGTACTGCCTGTGCGTGTGGGGAGGGGCGACCAAGGGTCAACTGGTCAAAATCCAAAAACTGATAAACTTTGCCGCTCGTATCGTCACAGGACTCAAAAACCATGATCATATAACCCAGGCTCTAAATTCTTTAGGATGGCCGAAGATCGAGACCCTGGTGGCGCGCCGCGACGCCGTAAAGGTGTTTAAGGCGCTCAGAGAGGAGGGAGCGCCACCCGAGATACGCGCTATGTTCACCCCACGTGCCGCTGTTTCCACACGCGAGACGCGCGCCTCTGATCGAGGTAGCCTCCACCTGCACAAGTGCAGATTGACCGCCTCTCAGAAGGCTTTTTCGTATCGGGCTGCAGTTGTCTGGAACCGCCTGCCACCACAAGCTTGTGCCGCCCATTCATTGGATGGTTTTAAGACCGCTATGCGAAGTGTGATTTTACCGATGTAGTGTAGTGAAGTGTACTCGTTTTTATCGTATTTTGTATATTATTTGTAACACTGACATGAAACCAGAATAGCCACCTCGTGGATGGTTTTTAATACACTGATTGGTATGTCCGTTTTATGCGTAATATCTCTCTAGCATCAAATTTAAATTCGTATTAAAAAATGTCATTGGTTTAAATGTAGGTAAATATGAAATATGTGTTTGGTGAATCATTATTGGATCTACCATAATACAATAATTGGTGTAACATATTGTTCTTGTATTCTACACTAAATATACTAAAACATACACAACAGCGACAACAAACGACATTCATTAAAAATAAATCACTGAAAGAACTCATGCGGTACACTAGACTCCAGCTAAGTATTACCATCGGAACTCGGAAGGCTTGGTAAACTGCAGTTGATTAACAAGAATGAGAAGCCCCACCGCACTTTGGCATTGTACAATGTTTACAGGCCTTATCCTAGTCAACAAGAGGATTATACTCTCAGGTGAGTTCATCCTAGTAAGCAGCGGCAGTGACATCCTGGGCAGCAGGGACGTCTTTGACCGGGACCTCCTCAACAACAACAGGGGTCTCCTCAGCAGCAGGGGCCTCCTCAACTGGGGTCTCAACAGGGGCCTCCTCATCATAAACATTTTCAGCGGCTGGGGCTTCATCAACAGCAGGTGTCTGCTCAGCAGCAGGGGCCTCCTCAACTGGGGTCTCAACAGGGGCCTCCTCAGCATAAACCTTTTCAGCAGCCGGAGCCTCCTCAGCTGCAGCGGCCTCCTCAACAGGGGTTTCCTCAACAGCAGATATCCTAGCAGAGACATCCTCAGCAACAACAGGGGCCTCCTCAGCATACACCTCCTCAGTAGCAGAGGCCTCCTCAACAACAGGGGAGTCCTCAGTAGCAGAGGCCTCCTCAACAACAGGGGAGTCCTCAGTAGCAGAGGCCTTCTCAACAACAGGGGAGTCCTCAACAGCAGAGGCCTCCTCAGCATAAACCTCTACAGCAATAGCAGGGGCCTCCTCAGCAGCAGCGGACTCCTCAACAGAGACCGCATCAACAGATACCTCAGCAACAACTGGGGCCTCCTCAACAACAGGGACCTCTTCGACAACAGGGGCCTTCTCAACAGGGGCTTCCTCAACAGCAGGGGCCTTCTCAAAAGCAGGTGCCTCCTCATCATAAACCTCTTCAGCAACTGCGGCAGCCTCCTCAACAGGGGCCTCCTCAATAGCAGGGGCCTCTTCAACAGGGGCCTCCTCAACAGATACCTCAGCAACAACTCGGGCCTCCTCAACAACAGGGACATCCTCGACAACAGGGGCATTCTCAACAGGGGCTTCCTCAACAGAGGTCTCCTCAACAGGGGCCTTCTCAGCAGCAGGGGCCTCTTCAGTATAAACGTCCTCAGCAGCTGGGGCCTCCTCAACAGCAGGTGTCTCCTCAGCAGCAGGGGTTTCCGCAACAGCAGATATCTCAGCAGATACTTCCTCAGCAACAACAGGGATCTCAGCAGGAACCTCTTCAGCAGCTGGCATCTCCTTAGCACAAAACTCCTCATCAGCAGGGGTCTTCTCAACAGCAGAAATCTCAGTAGGGACTTCCTCAGCAACAAAAGGGATATCAGCAGGAACGTCTTTAGCAGCAGGCACCTCCTCAACAGCAGTAGCAGTCTCAGCAGCAGGTACGTTCTCGGGCTGGGCAGGGCTGAGGAGCAGCTTCTCGTCATCCAGCTGTTCAACATCCTCCTCCTGGCTGCGGTCAGAGGCGGCGTGAGAGCGCGGCAGCAGCTTGGCCAAATAGGCCGGTGCCTCAGGCACCATAGGTCCGAACGCCCTGAAGCCCATCTCGTCGGCCACCCAGGTGATCTTCACCTGTTCTCCGCCGGGCGCCACGTAGTAGTAGCTGCCTCGCATCACGGTGCCGACGCCGTCTCCGATCCTCTTCTGATCCCCGAACGTTTCCACGGACGTGCCGTCGCTGCTGCTGAAGCCATGGTTGAAACTGCCAGCGAGGTTCTCGAACGTCTGGCTCATGATATGCGCGTCGGCAGGACTGGGAACAGGGTTAGTCTGGGACAGAACAGGATCGGCAGCAGCTGTATCGCTCCTAAAGTCGGCCTCGATCGTTCCCGAGCCTTCCAGTAGGTCCTCATCCAGTGGAAACGCCGCAACACTGCAGACAATCGAGACGATGAGGAGAAGCTTCATGTTTAGATCAGTGGACTAGGGTTGTTGTGACTGGACAGGAACCAGGACTGACTGATGCCCGCTCTGGATGCCACGCCGCTTATATACTGCCGTTTGGCCGGGTATCTCCGGATTATAAGATGCTGCACCAGGTCGGATGATGACGACACGCCACCATCGCAAGGTCGCACGACGCCCGCAGCCGGCTGCGACGGATCGCTCAGAATCATACACGCGATTATACCTATGGCGGTATCATCTTGCATCCAGAATAATAATAACATTAATTATAATAATAATAATAATAATACCAATAATAACAAGAATAATAATAACAATAATAATAATAATAATATTAATAATAATAATAATAATAACAATAATAATAATATTAACCCGCGCACCGTAAGGGGGGGGGGGCGGGGGGGGGCGGATTTCCGCCCCTTCCCCTCTGGTTTTCTCGTCATAACTATCAAACTAACTATCGTATTCGCTTCAAATTTTGTATAGCTGTTCATTGATATTTTTTGCACCTGTGATTAAAACAAAAATAATATGTCATGTCAGGTCAGGTCACAGGGTCACGATAAGTGACCTCACCTCTTAAAATGTTTACAGTTGTCACAGCTTGAGTGTTTGACCGATTGATCTGAAACTTGCAGAACTTCATCAAGACATCAAACCTGACAAATTATTTATCGCGATTTTTTTTTATATCGGTGACCTAAGGTCAGGTCATTTTTTGACGTCACATACATTATTTTGCCAATAACTTTCGAAAAATCAAAGATGTATCCGTTCAAATAGTACCATTGGATTTGTCTCGTCAAGGCGCGTCGATCTATATCTAATTTGAAGTGTTTAGGTCAACAAGTGACCTTGACCTGAGGTCAAATATTGACATTGACATATCTGGGTCGTACAGGATGTTCTTCGAACCGTCTTGACAAGAGGAGCACGTTGGTGTTACGCTTCGAATGGTATGCAGATTGATCCTGACCTGATATTGACCTGACCTAACGGGTATAATCAGCTATTGCATTTGTATAATTATACAAAGGTGCACACAATCGTAAGCCAGTAATGTTACTGGCGACATAATTACTTTAGAGAGCTAAAACCAACGTCAATGTGTTTGTCTCATCGAGACGCGTCGTTTCATATGCATCATGACCCACTTTATGTCACCACTTGACCTTGACCTGAGGTCAAAGTTTAAGTTGACCTTTTGAGGTCACCAAGTATATCGTTCGATGCACCGTGACAAGAAAAACACAATGACGTAGGGATTATTACGCTAGCTTAAATAGCCAAATAGTAATTAGCGAAAAACTGTTGGACAAAAAAACAGCATATTTTGAATTGTTGACCTCTGGGGCCTAAAGTATTGACCTGAGGTCAAATCTGAAGACAGCTCAGCGAAAGATAATTTCAATAGCTATCAATTACCTTCATAACATTTTTTTCTAGCTAGCATAGTCTCCGAACTATATGGGAATCTATTGGGCAGTGTCATAAAACAGGTAAAACGGGAAAATTTTGGCTTTGGTGACCTCTCGTGACCTCAATTTTGACCTGACCCCAAAAAATGATTGAAATACTTTGGCTAGATCTTATGTCAAGCTATGGAACGCCGTTTTCTGCTTGTCGCTACGTAGCGTAGTTTTCGAGATCTCCGGGGAGGGGGGGGGCGGAAATCCGCCCCCCCCCCTACGGTTGGTGTTCGGCGCAGACCCCCTACGGTGCGCGGGTTAATACTACTACTACTACTACTACTACTACTACTACTACTACTACTACTACTACTACTACTACTACTACTACTCCTACTTCTACTACTACTACTACTACTACTACTACTACTACTACTACTACTACTACTACTACTACTACTACTACTACTACTACTACTACTACTACTACTACTACTACTACTACTACTACTACTACTACTACTACTACTACTACTACTACTACTACTACTACTACTACTACTACTACGACTACTACGACTACTACGACTACTACGACTACTACGACTACTACTACTACTACTACTCTACTACTACTACACTACTACTACGACGACGACTACTACTACTACTACTACTACTACTACTACTACTACTACTACTACTACTACTACTACTACTACTACTACTACTACTACTACTACTACTACTACTACTACTACTACTACTACTACTACTACTACTACTACTACTACTACTACTACTACTACTACTACTACTACTACTACTACTACTACTACTACTACTACTACTACTACTACTACTACTACTACTACTACTACTACTACTACTACTACTACTACTACTACTACTACTACTACTACCACTACTACTACTACTACTACTACTACTACTACTACTACTACTACTACTACTACTACTACTACTACTACTACTACTACTACTACTACTACTACTACTACTACTACTACTACTACTACTACTACTACTACTACTACTACTACTACTACTACTACTACTACTACTACTACTACTACTACTACTACTACTACTACTACTACTACTACTACTACTACTACTACTACTACTACTACTACTAGTACTACTACTACTACTACTACTACTACTACTACTACTACTACTACTACTACTACTACTACTACTACTACTACTACTACTACTACTACTACTACTACTACTACTAATACTACTACTACTACTACTACTACTACTACTACTAATACAACTACTACTACTACTACTACTACTACTACTACTACTACTACTACTACTACTACTACTACTACTACTACTACTACTACTACTACTACTACTACTACTACTACTACTACTACTACTACTACTACTACTTCTACTACTACTACTACTACTACTACTACTACTACTACTACTACTACTACTACTACTACTACTACTACTACTACTACTACTACTACTACTACTACTACTACTTATACTACTACTACTACTACTACTACTACTACTACTACTACTACTACTACTACTACTACTACTACTACTACTACTACTACTAATAATCATAATAATAATAATAATAATAATAATAATTTGCCTAGAAATCAGAGTTCGTCATGGGCTGGGCTGGCCCTATGGGTCATAGGCTGGGCCTAGACTGGGCCTGGGCCGGGCCTCAACTTTAAGGAAATCACTGGTCTCTGGATGGGCCTGGGCCTGACAATTTTGAAGTAATGCGCGCGTCGCACAAGCTCAGGTCAGAGCTAAAAATATTGTATCCATCAGTTCACTTACACAGCAACACACTGTTGCTGTGGCTGCGACTTTTTGTTTTTTGATTAGCCTAGTTGGTACATTGTTTCACATTTATATTATACAAGAACATATGTTAGGATAATTATTGCAAATTTTGTGAAAATAATGATATGCTTAATCTGAACGGGCCGGACTGGGCCTGGGCCTCAATATTATGAATTTGACTGGGCCTGGTCCGGGCCTTGGCTTGGTGTTCATGGGCCTGGGCCGGGCTGGGCTGGCGGTTGGTGGGCCCGTGGCGAACACTGCTAGAAATAAGCAAATTTAGTCCATTAATTTCAATATAAAAATAATATATCCCAATCTCCCAGTAATCCATTAACCCGGCATTGACTGGGGGCAGAGGTGCAACAAATGTGTAGGCTGTCACCAACTGACTATGATAGCTAGGAACAAACGGACAACAGCAATGGAAAGCTATTGAAACATGCAATCGACTAGGTGACCTCAGATTTTAGATCAGGTCCAGAGGTCATCAAATATCAAAAAGGCAATTTTTTACAAAACTATTTTTTCACGAATAGCTTTTTATATAATAAATGCATGGCAATAATTGTGATGCCATCGTGTTTGTCTTGTCAAGGCGCTTCTTCGATTAATATTAAAGTTGACCAAGTTACGTCAATTTCAAAATTTTGACCTCAGGTCAAGGTCAAGTGGTGGCCCAAGTAGGTCATATTGCATATGGGAATACGTACCTCATCGAGACAACACATTGGTGTCGGTTTCACTTCTCTATCGTCATTATGTCGAGAGTTATTGACATGCAACTGTTGGTGACCTCGGATGACCTCGGCTGACCCTGTAAGGTTCAGTGAACAAAAATGGCACCTAAGTCATCAATAATGTCCTATAATAACATGATCCAGAAGGAATTAGACTGATATCTTGATTCTTGCGTATCTTTGGAATAGGAAGCATTTTAATATTTCCCCATTGACTTATAATGGGGAGATCACGAAATTGAACCGACCATAGGTCGCTGATATACAAAATCTAAGATAAAATAATTGTATATACATATGACCTTATGAAATCCTGTAAGTATAAAATCGATCATCCAAAAACTGTGACTGTGGTACGATCACAAGCTTTGTTTTGGAGGTGGGGTCACGTGACCTGGTCTGGTGAGCTGACCTGATATGACCCGAGGTATTTTTGTTTTATATAATGTGCGCATAACCCGCACATAATGTGCGCCCGAACAATGGCGGCACTGCACGCCGCCGTTTTTCGCTATCCTCGAAAAACCTGAAAAGGGGGGGGGGGGGGGTGTAACCCGTGCCCCGCGGCACAGCACGGGTTAAAAACGAAATTTACATGATCTACAATGTCTACATCATTACAACATAATTGCATTCTGATTGATTTGATTGAATTGTTGTAATTCTTTTATAATCATGCAGACATTGTAGATCATGTAGATTGTAATTGGAAACGCCTGTGCCCGAAATATCAATACGTAAAAAGCTATTTATAGATGTCTTTGAATTTTCTTGGATATGAGGATAAGTTCACTATTCTAATTATATTTTCTTTAAAATAAACATGTTCCTCACAGCTTTAACTAATTTACGGAACTCTATTAAATATTTGTTGTTATCTTCTCTCATAAGTCCGTTTTATGCGGAATATCTCCCTAGCATCAAATTTAAATTCGTATATACAAGTTTGAATTGGTTTAAATGTAGGTAAATATTAAATCTGGTGTAAGGTGAACCATAGGCAAATTATAATTAGTTTTATCATTTATGACCTCTTCCTCGAAATTAAAATATAATAGTACCAAAAAACGTTATATTAATATTTCGATCACAGATCTTCATCAGAAATTATACATTACCAAAAAAAAGACTTTTTTTGGTACTATTATATTTTTTAGTTTTTTGGTACTATTATATTTTAATTTCGAGGAAGAGGTCATAAATGATAAAACTAATTATAATTTGCCTATACAATATGTTCCTCGCACAAGCACTAACCAATATAAGGTGAACCATTATTGAATCTACCATAATACAATAATTGGTGTAACATATTGTTCTTGTATTCTGCACTAAATATACTCAAACATACCCAATAGCGACAACAAACGACATTCATGAGAAGAAGAAAACAAACTGAAAGAACTCACGCGGTACACTAGACTCCAGCTAAGTATCACCATCGGAATGCAAAAGGTTTGGCAAACTGCAGTTGATTAGCACAAATGAGAAGCCCAACCTCGCTTTGGCATTGTACAATGTTTACAGGCCTTATCCTAGTCAACAAGAGGATTATACTCTCAGGTGAGTTCATCATAGTAAGCAGCGGCGGTGACATCCTGGGCAGCAGGGACGTCTTCGACCGGGGCCTCCTCAACAACAACAGGGGTCTCCTCAGCAGCAGGGGCCTCCTCAACATCAGATATCTTAGCAGAGACTTCCTCAGCAATAACAGGGGCCTCCTCATCATACACCTCCTCATTAGCAGGTGCCTCCTCAGCAACAAGGTAATCCTCAACAGCAGGGGCCTCCTCAACCAGGGCCTCCTCAACAGAAAGGGCCTCCTCAACAGCAGGTACCTCCTCAGCATAAACCTCTTCATCAACTGCAGCGGCCTCAACAGGGGCCTCCTCAATAGTAGGGGCCTTTTCAACATGGGCCTCCTCAACAGAGACCTCAGCAACAACTGGGGCCTCCTCAACAACAGGGACCTCCTGGTCTCTAACATGTGTAGAAGTGATGTGCGAGCAGGTACTGCAAGATTGGTGACGATACTGGTGTCAGTTTAGAAGTTCTTGCAAAATAACGGGAGGGGCAACAAATAGCACCCCAGTATGTCGGGGGTTAAGGAAATCATTTTTTTCTTTTCTATTTTACCTCCTAACCCTTTTTTTTCCCCCTCCCCCTCCCCCCGTCTGTTGTCTGTATCGCGAGCACGCTGAGTATTTCCACAGCAACCACACTGTTGTTGTGGCTGTGGCTTTTTGTTTATGGTTAGCATGGATGGTTCATGTTTCACATTTATTGTATACAAGTAAATATGCTATGATAAATGATTGCAAATTTTGTGAAAATAATGATTGCTTAATCTCAAAGAGCCGGGCTGGGCCTCAAATTTATGAAGTTCACCGGGCCTGGTCTGGGCCTGGGCTTTTGCCAACCAAACTTTTGAAAAATCCGAGAAAACCATGTTGCCTTTGCCATTTGCTATCTTTTGAGTTTTTTGGATTGCATTTTGCTCATAATATGGCATTTGTACGTCTCCTATAGATTAGCTTATTTTTGCGTAAAACTCGTGTGTAGTGACGTCCCTAAATTCGCTATAACTCTAAGGCAAAACAAAATCGACGAAATTTCTTGATTTTTGTACAGAAGACGTAAAATCGATGTAGAAGAAGGTACCCGAAGTTTCACGTTGATAGCGCTATTGGTTTTGGAGCTATTTCGGAAGTTCATCAGGGGGCGTTAAACGCCCCACCCCCCACCTGTCAATGGTGATCTCTCGATTCCGCAAAAAAAATCTGGTCGTCCCTCGATGCCGCAAAAAAATCTGGTCGTCCTGTAAATATTAGGGACGTGATGTGTGTAGTTGCTATTTAACCATGATACAGATGAGAACGTCTCCTTTTTGCAGCATCATTGGATTGGCTTAGAGGATGATTGGCTTCAGATTCCATTTTATTTTTGCAAGCAAAACACATACATGAATGATGAATGCAAATAGCATCGTTGGTTATACAAGTCAGCTAACGAGCACACCCTACTCTCCACTTGCTGTATATATATGGGTCCTATTAAACAATCACGTGGCGAATTACGCTGGACTTTGTGCCACGCCTTGTCAGAAATGTATTTTGGAACTCTAATAACCGTTCTCCTGAGGCTGAACCTGCCCAGCAGAGGAAGAAGAAGCACCCTCAGCATCCTCAACAGAGGCAGACTCAGCAGCCTCAGCAGAGGCACCCTCAGCAGCCTCAGTAGAGGCACCCTCAGCACCCTCAGCACCCTCAACAGAGGCATACTCAGCAGCCTCAGCAGAGGCACCCTCAGCAGCCTCAGTAGAGGCACCATCAGCACCCTCAGCAGACACAGCCTCAGCAGACGCAGACTCAGCAGAGGCAGCCTCAGCAGAGGAAGCCTCAGCAGCTTCAGCAGCCTCAGCAGCTTCAGCAGCCTCAGCAGCTTCAGCAGCCTCAGCAGCCTCAGCAGCCTCAGCAGCCTCAGCAGCCTCAGCAGCCTCAGCACCCGTAGCAGACGCAGCCTCGGCAGCCTCAGCAACAGCAGAAGCATCTTGAGCAGTAGCGTCTGCAGTAGCATATGCAGTCTCAGCAGCAGCAGAGGCAGAATCAGCAGGAGCAGAGGCAGTGTCAGCAGCAGAGGCAGAATCAGCAGGAGCAGAGGCAGCGTCAGCAGCAGAGGCAGAATCAGCAGGAGCAGAGGCAGCGTCAGTAGCAGGGGCTGAATCAGCAGGAACAGAGGCAGCGTCAGCAGCAGAGGCAGAATCAGCAAGAGCAGAGGCAGCGTCAGCAGCAGGGGCTGAATCAGCAGAAACAGAGGCAGCGTCAGCAGCAGGGGAAGCCTGGTTAGCAGGAGCAGCTTCAGCAGCAGAAGGGGCGGTCTCAGTAGCAGCAGAGGCATCTGCAGCAGCCTTTGCCTTCTTAGCAGCGGCATCAGCGGTTGCTGCCTCAGCCGCAGCCTCACGGGCATCTTGTGCAGCGTCAAGAGCATCCTCTGCCGCTTCACGCGCCACCTCAGCAGCAGACGCACTTTTCTCAGCAGCAGCGTCAGCGTTCTCAGCAGCAACATTTTCGCCTATAGCCACATCAGCTTCATAGCCGTAGGGGAGGGCCGCGGCGCAGCAGGCCAGTGCGGCGATAATAAGGAGCTTCATGTCGGGCGGAGGAGGAGGGTGTGACGACTGTTACTGGGTCTGGATCACCGGTGACTGAGACCCGCCATGGCTATGCCACCATTTATATACACTTGGCGTGTGCGATTTTCTCGCTGATAGGATTGTTTAAGGCACGACAATCGACCACAGAATAGGTAAATAAACGGAGCCAACCGTGCCAGGCGATGGTTTCATGCCGTGCGGAAAAATACATCACCGAAGCACGATATTCACCGAGCTTTAGCAATACGAGTACATATCGCATATGTTTAAGAAGCATGTTTATTTGCACCTGGTTAATTTATGACAAGAAATGGTGACACAGAAACCACTAGATGACAGGTCAGCTCTGCCCTCAATCATTAAAACATCACTTAAAGAGAATAGTTCACCTTTAACATGGGGTTTTTAACTGATATAGCAGATTTATAAAGCAGATCCAAAAATGGGTTGTGTGAAAAAATAGCTTCCTATATTAAGTAATTTCGAAAGGACTAGTGGCCGCTTTTAGAAGAAAAGTTTGATTTCCCCGAAACTTGTTTCGGGTCCTCACAACGGTTGTTTACGTTACAAGCGGCCGGTGTATATATGCCTAAAGTCAGTCGTTATTGTGTGCAATAGTTTCCATATCCAAGCTACCATATGCATACGTCATAATTGTAATTACTTTGTATGGCCACGAAGGAAAAAAGAGAAACATGCCCATTTGCCGACGGATATCCATCTACAAATGTAATATTCCTTTTTTCAGCTCAAAATACTCCATATAGCCAAATTTCAAGACTTTTTGCAAGGTAACCCTTTAACCCGCCATTGACTGGGGGGGGGGGGCGTTTAACGCCCCCCCCCTGATTAATTTTAGCAATAGCTGGAAAACTAATAGCGCTATCAACGTGAAACTTCAGATACCTTATTAGGAATTATTGTTACGGCTTGTGTGCAAAAATTAAGAAATTTCGTCGACCTTTGTTTTTCTCTCGAGTTATAGCGAATTTGGTGACGTTACCACACACGAGTTTTACACCAAAATTAGCTAAACTTTGCCAAGCCGTACAAATGCCATATTTGTAGCAAAATGCAATCGAAAAATGCCAAAAGATAGAAAATTTCAACGTCTAAAAACTGATTATGTCTGATTAAAAAAAAATGACCCCCTAAAACTCAAAAACTTTTTTTGGGGGGAAACTATCACAAAATCAAAATTTTATAAAATATTCACAAGACAGGAAGATATGTTAGAGAAGCATATCTAGGAAACTACCAAGTCAAATTTCAAATGGATATCTATATTTTTGACTGACGTATGACATCTAAAGTATGGGTAACCTATGACGTCATATATTTTAATTGCGTTGTTTGTCTTTTATTGACTAGATACTGACAAATAAATGCCACCACTGTATTTCTGAGACAAAACTGCTCTAGTAACATGCCTTTTTTGTTTAGATTTAACCATTTACAATTTTGACCTTCGGTGACCTGAACTTGACCTGACATTGACTTACTTCACGTAAATGAAGTCAAGTGGTAAAACGACTATCATTATCGAATTATACGTGGACAATAACTCATAGAAAATGTGTTGCATGACTTTCGTAGAAATTTTGAGCATAGTGACCTTTTGTGACCTGACATCTACTTTGACCTTGGCCAACAATCTCACTTTAGCTCATGCAGGATATGTATCATACCTTTGGTAGGACTTTGGGTGAAACTGATCGCAATTGAAGGCTTTAGATGGAAAGTATGGCCCATAAACTCAAATACGCCGATTTTGACATTTGACCTGACCGTGACCTGAAATTTGACCTCACTTTGACATTTTCGAGCAGAGCATGCTTTAGATTTATCTCATTTAGAGCTTTCGATTGCCTTCTTGCGCGTCTCGCTGCGATCATTGGTTCGGAAGATAATCAGGGGGGGGGGGGTGTTTAACGCCCCCCTCAGTCAATGGCGTTCTGCTGAGACTCCAGTTAATGCCGGGTTAATCATGATATTCGCTTAACATTAGCCGGAGAAGTAACACATCACAAAGGTAAGTCAATGAAACGGTGTCTGTTTTGCACCTGTCTATGAAAGCAAGGACGGCTTACATTGCCGAGTAGACAACAGAAAGGTTAGCTTCCCTCCGTCATTGTATACAAACCTTTACAAGATGGGTAATTGATTGCCTGCAGGGAAACTGACAGGAGATGTGTCACTGGACCCCTTCAGCTAAATGTCAACGTAACTAGTTTTGTTTTCATTATTTTCTGCAGCTGTCTAGTCCGCTCAAGCTGTGGTTAACACTTGATTACGTACTATTTTGTATACAATATTTAACACAAGTTTTCAAGTAGTGTTGACAATGTGAGCTGCTAGCTAAGACATCGTGTTGCGTCGATATCCGTCAGCCGGGGTCAGCTGATAGCCAGAGGTCTATAAATGGCGAGATTTGTCGCTCACGACCAATCTAGGGCAATTGCTGTCGCACGATGAAAACTCCCCGGTAAGGATTGTCGCCACATATCAAGCAAATTACTTTCAGTTAGACGCCTGGATGGTCGTTTCACGAGCGAAGCCGAGCGAAGCAAAATGGATGACAATTTTTGTAATCAGCGTCACAAAATGTCCTAGAAACCACCAGGTTCCAAAACGTTCATCTCAGATCATCGGAAGTCAGTGACCTCCATTGACATGTGAAAGTGAATGACCCTAGTGGAACATATAATAATGTGAAATGGATGCCAAATTTGAAATCAGCGTCACAAAATGTCCTAGAAACTGCCATAGGGCAACAAAAGTCATATAACGTCATCGGAGGTCAGTTTGTTTGTTTGACCTCTGAAAAGATCAACTGAGGTCACAATCTCGGTGGAAACCATAAATGTCACCTGTTGACACCTGTGCATGTGCTCCTGAGCAGCAAACACTCGGAAACTGCACAAGTTACAAACACTGATAATACGGGACGCCAGTTACGCCTGACATGACCTTGAAAAACAGGTCATAGGTCACGCGTCATAGAGGATAGAGATTAAAAAAAATCAGATTATGTGCCAAATTGTTCAACAGTAGGTTACTGAAAGTTTCATTGCAATCGGTTGAGAAATACGTGAGTTATTTCCGAAAAAGTTTCCATGCGACACTCACTGCGACAGTCACGTTCGACACTGGCTTGATACCACTCGCTATAACGCAAGTCAATGGGGCGGCCTGTCGCGCGATACCGGCCGGCAGCGTATTTCTAGACCGCGTATTTCGGTTTCCCGTATTTAATTGCCACCGGCTAGCGTAAAACTGGACATGTCAGTCAAAAATATAGATATTGCTTTGAAATTCGGTTTGGGCATCGTCCATACTTGGTTCTCCAATATACCTTCTGGTTTTTAATATATTTGAAAATTTTGATTTTTTTTAGTGGAAATTGTCCCCTCCCAAATCAGTTTTTCATCACAATTTTTTTTCTTCTTAAATATATTCAAAACCGGAAGATATATTGGAGAACCAAGTATGCACGATGCCCAAACCAGATTTTAAAGCAATACCTATATGTTTGACTGACATGTCCGGTTTTACGCTAGCCGGTGGCAATTCGAATGCGGGAAACCGAAATACGCATACCGGCAGCGAAAAAAACGATCGCCCCAAAGAAACGCGGCTGGTAATTAACTATGCCCTTAAGTCTGTACGATCCAGAAAACCTCTCGTTAATATTTTTGTTTGCATGCTTAGGTACCTTATGTGTTGTATTGTGGGTGAAATCAATGAAGAATATTGTGTGTTGCCTGATCATTTATTTTGTTGTGCTTGAAACCATTTTCCTCAGGCTGAAAAAAGTAAAATTTCGCCCCAAGTCATCATTTTTTGTTTCTTTAAGCTTTCCCGTTTTGTTTTCTCACGGAGAATGGGACGCACAACCAAGTGTAACGAACAAGGTCCATTCTATTGCTCGGTTCAGCCACGTTCTGATCCTCCGACAACGGCATAAACTTCCCCAAAGCCCAATATTTGTCGCTTCACTGACAACAATCTGTCGCCAACGTTCGCTACCAAGTTACCGAAAAAAATAGACTTCTGCTGATAGCTTTACCGATTAGTTACTTAGCTGGTACTAGAGCTTACCCGTCCGCTCCGATGGAAGACTATCTGGTTTCTCCGGGATGGAGGTATCCGCATCAATTCAGCACGTTAATTAACTGGACTGGAACTGGAACTGCATAGGACATAATTACCCGTCAAGAGATCAGCGCCCCACCAACTCCGGTGAGTAGGTGACTTATCTCATCTCCCACATATGTCCTATGCATAGCTAGCTGGCATCTCCGGGATGGAGGTATCCGCACCAATTCAGCAGGTGAATTAACTGGGACTTTTAAACTGAATAAACTGAGCGGTGCCGCAGATAGACAGACATATAGACAGACAGGTAGACAGACAGGCAGACAGACGCTTATCAAATAGTAATATAACTAGCGCCTTGTGCTCGTTCCGCGTCGCAATCCCATAGATGAATGGATATTTGATTGATAGATGAAGATTTATGGACTTGGACTTGTCGGACTTGTCGGACTTGTCGGACTTGTCGGATTTGTCAGACTTGTCGGACATGTCGGGCTTGTCGGACTTGTTAGGCATGTCAGGCTTGTCGGACTTGTTTGAACTTGTCGAACTTGTCGAACTGATCGGACATGTCGCATCTCAAACTAAAACCAACCCATCTCCGACACATAACTATAGCTATTTAACACACTTGTTATTTAACGAATTTCTCCGGAATGGGGGCTCCCTATGCATCAAGGCACGTGAATTGCACACAGATTGTTGGCTGTGTTTTCCCAGCTCGGAAATACAGACGCCGCTCAAATATGAATATTTATCGGAGATTCTCTGGGACGGAGGTTCCATGCTCACAAAGGCACGTGAATTCAACCGCGGACAGACACGAAAACCTTGCTGTGTTTAGAGTGCAAAACGGACACTACTCAAATAGATATATAGGAGACTAGTGCCTTGTGCTCGCTCCGCGTCGCAATCTCATAGATTCGCAATCCCGATAGATGGATGGATATTTGTATAAAGGACTGTTTTGACTTGTTGGACTTGCTGGACTTGCTGGGCTTGCGTGGCTTGCGGGGCTTTCGGGGCTTGCTGGGCTTGCTGGGCTTGCGGGACTTGCTGGGCTTTCCGGGCTTGCGGGGCTCGCGGGTCTTGCCGGGCTAGGCCATGTTTTACTTTTTAGTTATTTAACGTCTCGCGCCTTCGACGCTCGCTAATCGGTTTAGCACGTGCGTCATCGTGCGCCTTCGGCGCTCGCTTTGCTGTCAAATCGCAAACATTCATCTTCAACCCATCTCCAACTCCAACCAACCCATCTCCGACCCAGCTACCGCAATTTAACGTACTTGTAATTTAGCGAATTTCTCCGGAATGGAGGTTCCCTATGCATACAGGCACGTGAATTACACACAGATTGTTGGCTGCGTTTTTCCAGTGTGGGAATACAGACGCCGCTCAAATATCAATATTTATCCGGGATCTGCGGGACGGAAGTTCAATGCTCACAAAGGCACGTGAATTCAACCGCGGACAGACACGAAAACCTTCCTGTTTCGAGTGCAAAACGGACACTACTCAAATAGATATTAGGGGAGGATGTCGAACTTGTCGGATTTGTCGGACTTGTTGGACTTGTTAGACTTGTTAGACTTGTTAGACTTGTTGGACTTGTCGGGCTTGTCGGGCTTGTCGGGCTTGTCGGGCTTGTCGGGCTTGTCGGGCTTGTCGGGCTTGTCGGGCTTGTCGGGCTTGTCGGGCTTGTCGGGCTTGTCGGGCTTGTCGGGCTTGTCGGGCTTGTCGGGCTTGTCGGGCTTGTCGGGCTTGTCGGGCTTGTCGGGCTTGTCGGGCTTGTCGGGCTTGTCGGGCTTGTCGGGCTTGTCGGGCTTGTCGGGCTTGTCGGGCTTGTCGGGCTTGTCGGGCTTGTCGGGCTTGTCGGGCTTGTCGGGCTTGTCGGGCTTGTCGGGCTTGTCGGGCTTGTCGGGCTTGTCGGGCTTGTCGGGCTTGTCGGGCTTGTCGGGCTTGTCGGGCTTGTCGGGCTTGTCGGGCTTGTCGGGCTTGTCGGGCTTGTCGGGCTTGTCGGGCTTGTCGGGCTTGTCGGGCTTGTCGGGCTTGTCGGGCTTGTCGGGCTTGTCGGGCTTGTCGGGCTTGTCGGGCTTGTCGGGCTTGTCGGGCTTGTCGGGCTTGTCGGGCTTGTCGGGCTTGTCGGGCTTGTCGGGCTTGTCGGGCTTGTCGGGCTTGTCGGGCTTGTCGGGCTTGTCGGGCTTGTCGGGCTTGTCGGGCTTGTCGGGCTTGTCGGGCTTGTCGGGCTTGTCGGGCTTGTCGGGCTTGTCGGGCTTGTCGGGCTTGTCGGGCTTGTCGGGCTTGTCGGGCTTGTCGGGCTTGTCGGGCTTGTCGGGCTTGTCGGGCTTGTCGGGCTTGTCGGGCTTGTCGGGCTTGTCGGGCTTGTCGGGCTTGTCGGGCTTGTCGGGCTTGTCGGGCTTGTCGGGCTTGTCGGGCTTGTCGGGCTTGTCGGGCTTGTCGGGCTTGTCGGGCTTGTCGGGCTTGTCGGGCTTGTCGGGCTTGTCGGGCTTGTCGGGCTTGTCGGGCTTGTCGGGCTTGTCGGGCTTGTCGGGCTTGTCGGGCTTGTCGGGCTTGTCGGGCTTGTCGGGCTTGTCGGGCTTGTCGGGCTTGTCGGGCTTGTCGGGCTTGTCGGGCTTGTCGGGCTTGTCGGGCTTGTCGGGCTTGTCGGGCTTGTCGGGCTTGTCGGGCTTGTCGGGCTTGTCGGCTTGTCGGGCTTGTCGGGCTTGTCGGGCTTGTCGGGCTTGTCGGGCTTGTCGGGCTTGTCGGGCTTGTCGGGCTTGTCGGGCTTGTCGGGCTTGTCGGGCTTGTCGGGCTTGTCGGGCTTGTCGGGCTTGTCGGGCTTGTCGGGCTTGTCGGGCTTATCGGACTTGTCGGAATTGTTGGACTTGCATCTCCAACTCCAACCAACCCATCTCCGACACAGCTATGTATATTTAACGCACTTGTAATTTAACGAATTTCTCCGGAATGGAGGTTGCCTATGCATACAGGCACGTTAATTACACACAGATTGTTGGCTGTTTTCCCAGCTCGGAACTACAGGTGCCGCTAGAATATTAATATTCCTCGGGGATTCTCCTGGACGGAGGTTCCATGCTCACACAGGCACGTGGATTCAACCGCGGACAGACACGAAAACCTTCCTGTGTTTCGAGTGCAAAACGGACACTTCTCAAATATATATTAGGGGTAAGGGGAGGATAGTAATCTATTGCGGCATTGAAATTTTAACACTATGTGCCTTAGACGTGAGTGAAGAGTTAAATGTTATAGGCAGTTTGTTCTACCACTTGCTTGTTTCCTTACCATAAACATAAATACAAATATTATTTGCATACGTGAATACAAAAAAAAACGTTTTGCACATTCTGGCTGCAATTATGCAATATTTTCAGAAATACCTTATTAAATTGTTGTTTAGGTTTTGCGTTTATTGTCGTTTATTGCGTATTGTCTGGCGTTGTTCGTGGTGGGAGAGTGCGTTGTGAGTTGTTCGCTGCGCTGGTCGGCTGACAGTCTGTCGCTGCAGCGGCGGCGGCGGCGGGGAGGGGGAGGGGGCACGGTCGGACCTCCTGCCGTCGATCGTAATGATCCCTCTGTCGCGGCTGGCTGGCTGGCTGGCTGGCTGGCTGGCTGGCTGGCTGGCTGGCTGGCTGGCTGGCTGGCTGGCTGGCTGGCTGGCTGGCTGGCTGGCTGGCTGGCTGGCTGGCTGGCTGGCTGGCTGGCTGGCTGGCTGGCTGGCTGGCTGGCTGGCTGGCTGGCTGGCTGGCTGGCTGGCTGGCTGGCTGGCTGGCTGGCTGGCTGGCTGGCTGGCTGGCTGGCTGGCTGGCTGGCTGGCTGGCTGGCTGGCTGGCTGGCTGGCTGGCTGGCTGGCTGGCTGGCTGGCTGGCTGGCTGGCTGGCTGGCTGGCTGGCTGGCTGGCTGGCTGGCTGGCTGGCTGGCTGGCTGGCTGGCTGGCTGGCTGGCTGGCTGGCTGGCTGGCTGGCTGGCTGGCTGGCTGGCTGGCTGGCTGGCTGGCTGGCTGGCTGGCTGGCTGGCTGGCTGGCTGGCTGGCTGGCTGGCTGGCTGGCTGGCTGGCTGGCTGGCTGGCTGGCTGGCTGGCTGGCTGGCTGGCTGGCTGGCTGGCTGGCTGGCTGGCTGGCTGGCTGGCTGGCTGGCTGGCTGGCTGGCTGGCTGGCTGGCTGGCTGGCTGGCTGGCTGGCTGGCTGGCTGGCTGGCTGGCTGGCTGGCTGGCTGGCTGGCTGGCTGGCTGGCTGGCTGGCTGGCTGGCTGGCTGGCTGGCTGGCTGGCTGGCTGGCTGGCTGGCTGGCTGGCTGGCTGGCTGGCTGGCTGGCTGGCTGGCTGGCTGGCTGGCTGGCTGGCTGGCTGGCTGGCTGGCTGGCTGGCTGGCTGGCTGGCTGGCTGGCTGGCTGGCTGGCTGGCTGGCTGGCTGGCTGGCTGGCTGGCTGGCTGGCTGGCTGGCTGGCTGGCTGGCTGGCTGGCTGGCTGGCTGGCTGGCTGGCTGGCTGGCTGCTGCTGCTGCTGCTGCTGCTGCTGCTGCTGCTGCTGCTGCTGCTGCTGCTGCTGCTGCTGCTGCTGCTGCTGCTGCTGCTGCTGCTGCTGCTGCTGCTGCTGCTGCTGCTGCTGCTGCGGCGCGGAGCGACTGCCGAAGCAGTGCCAGGCCTGCTGTACTGTGCTGTGCTGTACTGTGCCGGGCCTGCTGTGCCGCTCTACTGTGACGTGACTCTGCTGGTTGCAGCCACATCATTGGCTGGCTGGAGCCGCCACAATGTCCAGAAGAGGAACGCCCACACCCCTTCAATCACTGACAACTCCTCGATGCTGCGCTACGGTGAACGCATCAGGAACGTCGGAACCTTGCAGTTGTTCGGATACAGGCACACATGTATTTTCTAAGACTCTTTCTTTTTCTTTACATTCTTTTTTATTTCCTTGATCTTTCTTTTCTAAGATAAAAACAACAACTTTCACTATTGCCTAGCTTATCAGATTGATTTGACATCAGCATGCTTCACTTGTCATTCGTTATTATCTTTCAATTAGGACCCTAGACATATACCGGTTTAGTTGATGCTCTGATTCCGAAAGTGAGACAAATACGACAGTAGCAAGGTGATTTAATTATTTGAGCTTTTTGTTGTTGCAAATAACCTTTGCACTGTCGGCGTCGTGAAAAACGTGGAAGACTAAAAAAATGGCAATTTTTAAAAGATTTCTCCACGTTCTCCTCCGTAACAAAGTATGATTGTTTTATATTGTCCTGGCGGTGGGATTGATCTTTGGACTCAAAACACGCAGGGCGACTTCGTGTTTCTCGTGGCATGAATGACGCCACGCGGCGAAAATAAACACGCCTTGTTGCCGGGGCAAGTTGAGCAATCACGGTCGAGGAAGTTGAGGCTGGCTCAACTAACCACACGGGTAGAATAATAAAACAGGTAAAACTGTTCCACAACTCTGACTCCTCAGTCGTCACCTATCAGCTCTGGGCTCCCGAGAGCTGTGTCGCTTCCGGCCAATTCTGCATATGCGACATTTATGTCGGCCTGGTCTGACAACATCGGAAGGATTCTTCATCTATTCATTTCACATACCGTAATGTCCACAATGTTAAATAATCACGAAGACGCATCAATTATTATTCTGGCGTTCGCTCGCTCTGTTTTTTTTTAAATTGTGATATAAAGACAGCGGGGGAAACTCAATTTGTAAAAAACAAATCTAATTAGTATAGTGACCTCATCCTCGTATAAAAAAAAAATCAAAGAAACCTATCAAGTACTTTTTAGGTATTGTTATTTCGGCTAGAGACCTTAATTTTTTTTTTTACATGATGTACAATGTGTACCGGATTACAACATAATTACACATTGATTGATTTGATTGAATTATTGTAATTCTTTTATAATCATGTAGACATTGTAGATCATGCAGATTTTGTTTTGAAAAGGCATGTGCCCAAATGATCAATACGTAACAAAGTCATTGATAGATTTCTTTGAATTTTCTTGGACAAGAGGATAAGTCCACTATTCCAATGACATTTTACATACAAGAATTATGTTCCTCGCAACTTTAACTAAGTTACGAAACTCTCTTAACTATTTGTTATCTTCTCTCTTATGTCCGTTTTATGCGGGATATCTCTCGAGCATCAAATTCAAATTCATATTAAAAAATGTAATTAGTTTAAATATAGGTAAATATGAAATATGTGTTTGGTGAATCACTATTGGATCTACCATAATACAATAATTGGTGTAACATATTGTTTTGTATTCAACACTAAATATACTAAAACATACATAACAGCGACAACAAACGACACTCATTAAAAATAAATCACTAAAAGAACTCATGCGGTACACTAGACTCCAGCAAAGTATTACCATCGGAACTCGGAAGGCTTGGGAAACTACAGTTGAATTACAAGAATGAGAAGCCCGACCGCACTTTGGCACTATACAATGTTTACAGGCCCTATCCTAGTCAACAAGAATATACTCTCAGGTGAGTTCATCCTAGTAAGCAGCGGCAGTGACATCCTGGGCAGCAGGGACGTCTTCGACCGGAACCTCCTCAACAACAACAGGGGTCTCCTCAGCAGCAGGGGCCTCCTCAACTGGGGTCTCAACAGGGACCTCCTCAGCATAAACCTTTTCAGCAGCCGGAGCCTCCTCAGCTGCAGCGGCCTCCTCAACAGGGGTTTCCTCAACAGCAGATATCTCAGCAGAGACATCCTCAGCAACAACAGGGGCCTCCTCAGCATACACCTCCTCAGTAGCAGAGGCCTCCTCAACAACAGTGGAGTCCGCAGTAGCAGAGGCCTTCTCAACAACAGGGGCCTCCTCAACATCAGATATCTCAGCAGAGACTTCCTCAGCAATAACAGGGGCCTCCTCATCATACACCTCCTCAGTAGCAGGTGCCTCCTCAGCAACAAGGTAATCCTCAACAGCAGGGGCCTCCTCAGCATAAACCTCTTCAGCAACAACAGGAGCATCCTCAACAGCAGGGGCTTCCTCAACAGGGGCCTCCTCAGCAGCAGGGGCCTCCTCAACAGGGGCCTCCTCAACAGCAGGAGCATCCTCAACAGCAGGAGCCTCCTCAGCATAAACCCCTTCAGCAACTGCAGCGGCCTCTTCAACAGGGGACTCCTCAATAGAATGGGCCTTTTCAACAGGAGTCTCCTCAACAGAGACCTCAGCAACAACTGGGACCTCCTCATCAACAGGGACCTCCTCGACAACAAGGGCCTTCTCAACAGGGGCTTCCTCTGCAGAGGCCTCCTCAACAGGTGTCTTCTCAACAACAGGTGTCTCCTCAGCAACAGGGGCCTCCTCAACAGCAGAGATCTCAGCAGATACGTCCTCAGCAACAACAGGGGCCTCCTCAGCATAATCCTTCTCAGTAGCAGGAGCCTCCTCATCAGCAGGGGCCTCTTTAACCGGGGCCTCCTCAACAGAAGGGGCTTCCTCAACAGCAGGTACCTCCTCAGCATAAACCTCTTCATCAACTGCAGCGGCCTCAACAGGGGCCTCTTCAATAGTAGGGGCCTTTTCAACATGGGCCTCCTCAACAGATACCTCAGCAACAACTGGGGCCTCCTCAACAACAGGGACTTCCTTGACAACAAGGGCCTTCTCAATAGGAGCTTCCTCAACAGAGGCCTCCTCAACAGGAGCCTTCTCAACAACAGGTGTCTCCTCAGCAACAGGGGCCTCCTCAACAGCAGATATCTCAGCAGATACTTCCTCAGCAACAACGGGGATCTCAGCAGGAACCTCTTCAGCAGCAGGCACCTCCTTCAACAGCAGTAGTAGGTCTCAGCAGCAGGTAACGTTCTCGGGCTGGGAAGGGCTGAAGAGCTCCGTCGTCCAGCACGCTCGACATCCTCCTCCTGGCTGCGGTCAGAGGCTGCGTGAGGAGCGCGCGGCAGCAGCTTGGCCATATAGGCCGGTGCCTCCGGCACCATAGGTCCGAACGCCCCTGAAGCCTCTCTCGTCGGCCACCCAGGTGATCTTCACCTGTTCTCCCGCCGGGCCGCCCACGTAGTAGTAGCTGCCTCGCATCACGGTGCCGACGCCGTCTCCGATCCTCTTCTGATCCCCGAACGTTTCCACGGACGTGCCGTCGCTGCTGCTGAAGCCATGGTTGAAAACTGCCAGCGAGGTTCTCGAACGTCTGGCTCATGATATGCGCGTCGGCCAGGACTGGGGAACAGGGTCAGTCTGGGGCAGAAGAGGAATCGGCAGCAGCTGTATCGCTCCCAAAGTCGGCTTCGATCGTTCCCGAGCCTTCCAGTAGGTCCTCATCGAGTGGGAACGCCGCAACACTGCAGCCAATCGAGACGATGAGGAGAAGCTTCATGTTTTAGATCAGTGGGACTGGGTTGTTGTGACTGGACAGGTACCAGGACTGACTGATGCCCGCTCTGGATGCCACGCCGCTTATATACTGCCATTTTGCCGGGTATCTCCGGATTATAAGATGCTGCACCCGGTCGGGATGATGACGACACGCCACCGTCGCAAGGTCGCACGACGCCCCGCAGCCGGCTGCGACGGAACGCGCAGAAATCATACACGCGATTATACCTATGGCGTTATCATCTTGCATCCAGAATAATAATAACATTAATAATAATAAGATAATAATAATAATAATAATAATATAATAATAATAATAATAATAATAATAATAATATAATAATTAGAATAATAATAATAATAATAATACTAGATATACTACTACTACTACTAATACTACTACACTTACTACTACTACTACTACTACTCTACTAACTACTACTACTACTACTACTACTACTACTACTACTACACTACTACTACTACTACTACCACTACTACTACTACTACTACAACAACAACAACTACTACTACTACTACTACTAACACCTACTACTACTACTACACTACTACTACTACTACTACTACTACTACAACTAACCTACTACACTAACACTACTACCTACACTAAACAACTACAACTACTACACAACAACTACTACTACAACTAACACACAACTACTACTACTACTACAGACACAACTACTACTACACAACTACTACACTACTACTACTCTACTACTACTACTACTACTACTACTACTACTACTACTACTACTACTAACACAATAACACACACAACTACAAAACACAACTACTACTACTACTACTCAACTACTACACTACTACTACTACTACTACTACTACTACTATACTACTACTACTACTACTACTATACCTACTACACAACTACCTACTACTACTACTACTACTAACAACACTACAACTACAACAACTACTACTACTACTACTACACAACACTAACTACTACTACTACTACAAACTCTACTACACAACTACAACTAACAACAAAACTACTACTACTACTACAACTACAACTACTACACTAAACAACTACTACTACTACTAACTACAATACTACAACTACTACTACAACTACTACACACAAATACTACTACTACAAACACTACTACTACTACAACTAAACTACAACTACTTACTAACTACTACTACTACTACTACTACAACTACTACAACAATACTACTACAACAACTACATAACACACTACTAACACTCCAAACAACTACACCAAACTACTACTACAACTACTACACACTACTACTACTACAACTAACTACTACATACTACAACAACAACTACACAACAACTACTACAACTACTACTACTACAACTACTACTACACTACTACTACTAAAACTAAACTACATACTACTACTACTACTACTACTACAACAACTAACACAACACTACAACAACTACTACTACTAATACAACTACTACAACAACAACAAACTACTACAAACACTACAACTACAACTACACTACTACTACTACTACAACTACTACTACAACTACTACACACTACAACTACTACTACACACTAATACACTACAAAACTACTACAACACAACTACTAACTACAATACTACTACTACTACTACTACACAACTACTACTACTACTACTACTCAACTACTACCAACAAAACTACTACTACAACTACTACAACAACCTCACTAACTACTACACTACACAACAACTACTACTACACTACTACAACTACTACTACAACAACTACTACTACAACTACTACTACAACAACTAATACTACTACTACAACTACATACACTACTACAACTACTAACAACACAATACTACTACAACTACAACAACTACAACTACAAAACAACAACTACTACACACTCACTACTACTACTACCTACTACACAACTACTACTACACAACTAACTACTACTACAACTACTACTACAACTACTACTACAAACGTACTACTACTCCTACTACACTACTACTACACTACAACCTACTACTACTACAACTACAACTACTCACTACTACTACAGAACTAACTACTACTACTACAACATACACTACTACTACTACTACTACTAAACAACTACTACTACATACTACAACTAAACTACTACTACTACCACCTAACTACACTACTAACTACTACTACTACTACTACTACAACTAACTACTACACTACTACTCTACTACACTACTACTACTACTACTACTACTAACTACTACTACTAACTACTACACAATACTACTACTACACTACTACTACTACTACAACTACTACAACAACAACCTACTACTACTAACTACTACTAACTACTACTACTACACTACTACTACTACTACAACTACTACAACTACTACTACTACATATACTACTACTACTACTACTACAACTACTACTACTACACCTACTACTACATACTACTCAACCTACACTACTACTACTACTACTACTACCTACTACTACCTACTACTAACTACACTAACTACTACTACTCACTACACTACTACTATACTACAACTACACTACTATACTACTACTACTACTACAAACAACAACAACTAAAACAACATACTACTACTATCTACAACTACTACTACTACTACTACTACTACTACTACTACTACAACTACTACTACTACTACTACTACAACTACAACTACTACTACTACAACTAACTACTACTACTACTACTACTACTACTACTACTACTACACTACAAACTACACTACTACTACTACTACTACTACTACTACTACTACTACTACACTACTACTACTAACTACTACTACTACTACTACTACTCTACTATCTACTACTACTACTACTACTACTACTACTACTACTACTACTACTACTACTACTACTTCTACTACTACTACTACTATACTACTACTACTACTACTACTACTACTACTACTAACTACTACTACTACTACTACTACTAACTACTACTAATACTACTACTACTACTACTACTACTACTACTAACTACTACTCATACTACTCACTATACTACTACTACTACTACTACTACTACTACTACTACTACTACAACTACTACAACTACTACTACTATACTACGTACTACTACTACTACTACTACTACTACTACTACTACTACTACTACTACTACTACTACTACTACTACTACTACTATACTACTACTACTACTACTACTACTATACTACTACTACTACTACTACTACTACTACTACTACTACTACTACTACTACTTACTACTACTACTACTACTACTACTACTACTACTACTACTACTACTACTACTACTACTACTACTACTACTACTACTACTACTACTACTACTACTACTACTACTACTACTACTACTACTACTACTACTACTACTACTACTACTACTACTAACTACTACTACTACTACTACTACTACTACTACTACTACATACTACTACTACTACTACTACTACTACTACTACTACTCTACTACTACTACTACTACTACTACTACTACTACTACTACTACTTACTACTACTACTACTACTACTACTACTACTACTACATACTACTAACTACTACTACTACTACTACTACTACTACTACTACTACTACTACTACTACTACTACTACTATACTACTACTTACTACTACTACTACTACTACTACTACTACCTACTACTACTACTACTACTAATACTACTACTACTACTACTACTACTACTACTACTACTACTACTACTACTACTACTACTACTACTACTACTACTACTACTACTACTACTACTACTACACTCTACTACTACTACTACTCTACTACTACTACTACTTACTACTACTACTACTATTACTACTATTCACTATACTACTACTACTACTACTACTACTACTACTACTACTACTACTACTACTACTACTACTATACCTACTACTACTACTACTACTTCTACTACTACTACTAATACTACTACTACTACTATCTACTACTACTACTACTACTACTACTACTACTACTACTACTACTACTACTACTAAAAATAATAATAGAATAATAATAATAATAATAATAATAATAATAATAATAATAATAATAATAATAATAATAATAATAATAATAATAATGATAATAATAATAATAATAATAATAATAATAATAATTTGCCTAGAAATCAGAGTTCGTCATGGGCTGGGCTGGCCCTATGGGTCATAGGCTGGCCTAGGACTGGGCTGGGCCGGGCCTCAACTTTAAGGAAATCAACTTGTCTCTGGATGGGCCTGGGCCTGTACAATTTTGAAGTAATGCGCGCGTCGCAACAAAGCTCAGGTTTAGAGCTCAAAAATATTTTATCCAGCAGTTCACTTACATAGCAACACACTGTTTGCTGTGGCTGTGCTTTTTGTTTTTTGATTAGCAAAGTTGGTACATTGTTTCACATTTATATTATACAAGCAAATATGTTAGGGATAATGATTGCTAATTTTGTGAAAATAATTATATGCTTAATCTAAAACTGGCTCGGACTGGGCCTTGGGCCTTAATATTATGAATTTGACTGGGCCCTGGTCCGGGCCTGGCTTGGTGTTCATGGGCCTGGAGCCGGCTGGGCTGGCGGTTGGTGGGCCCGTGGCGAACACTGCTAGAAATAAGCAAATTTAGTCCATTCATTTCAATATAAAAATCATATATCCCCAATCTCCCAGTAATCCATTAACCCTGCATTGACTGGGGCAGAGTTGCAACAAATGTCTAGGCTGTCACCAACTGACTTTCAGAGCACAAAATCTGTCACATTACGCGACAACATCAATATGGGATCCTGATAACTTGTTGTTAGAATCCTAGTTAGATGTGTCAGGTATTCAAGATGCTTCAGAAGTGAGTAATTTACTAGTGCTAACCCGTCCGCTCCACTGAAAGATTAGCTGCATCTCCGGGATGGAGGTATTCCGCACCAATTCAGCACGTCAATTAACTGGACTGGAACTTAACCGAATAGGACATAATTACCTATTACCCGTCAAGGGATCCACCGCCCCACCAACTCCGGTGCGTCGGTGACTTATCTCATCTCCCACATATGTTCCTCTGCATAGCTAGCTGGCATCTCCGGGATGGAGGTATCCGCACCAATTCAGCACGTGAATTAACTGGGACTTTTAACCCCTATTTGTAACAGGGTCCTGGCTACCCCTATTTGTAACAGGGGGGGGGGAGCGCGATTCCCGCCGCCCCCCCCCGAGATCTCGAGATCATATTTCTATTTCAATTTTGTTTTTCTATTTCAAAAATGAAATGGTTTTGGTTCCCCTCAACACGATCTACATTTCTATAAAATAAAAAAAAATCTAAATTTTTGATAGGGGGGCAACAGGGGGGCAAAAACCACAAATTTTAGTGTAATTTTGATCCAACATAGCTTTCATGTTTATCGGACCGATTTTAACACAACTATTACGAATCGATAGATATTGAATTGGAAATTGATATATGACAGTGGCGTTTGAAAATTCAAAAATCATAGGCGTGTGCAGGCCCACTCAATATGGGGGTGAAGTAAATGCGTAATAAAACCATTTTTAGATTTTGTATATGAAATAAATGAAATGGAATGTGATTGTAACCCATTAGACCAAAACAGTTACAAAGTCTATTTTTTGCCATAGGA